>CM045026.1:1278323-1298323 GCA_024542945.1 allo-octoploid hybrid of Carassius auratus x Cyprinus carpio | reverse complement strand
ACTAGTCATCTTGTAACTGTTACTACAACATGATTCAAGTATCTCTTTCTTTTATTAACCTTCTAGTTAGAGACAATTCTATTTCGAGTGCTGCACACATTGATGTAATTGTCACAAAAATCACTTGTTAAATATCTTTGCAGAAAAGATGCATGAACTGCAACTACATCTTGTACAAACTTGTTTTATACATACTATATGTTCAGAAATAATACACGAAAACTACTTGCATGATGCAAACATGAATTATCAGACATACAGTAGTAGTTCTGTGCAAACATGGACGTGTTTAAAAGTTGCGCTCGCGTCTCTTGCATGAAACGATAGTCTAAAAAAACACGCCGCTCAAGTTAAGAGAAGTTCACTCCCATCTTCTCTCATTTATTTCCTCTTCCACTGCCGCGTCACATCTTTATCAACACAAAAGTGCATTCTGTGTGATATGAGCGCGTCGCATGTGAGCGGTTAATCATGTGCGCCGACATGCGGTTCAATCGTTCTTTTCTCTTTACTGTTATAATTATAATTAGCATATTGTGATTCCTTGATTTCTAAAAACTAAAATGTAACCCTCTAGCACAAAAACAGTCTTAAGTCTCTGGGGTATATTTGTAGCAATAGACAACAATACATTGTATGAGTCACAATTATACATTTCTCTTTTATGACAAAAATCATTAGGATATTAAGTAAAGATCATGTTCCATGAAGATATTTAGTAAATGTCCTACTGTAAATATATCAAAACTTAATTTTTGATTAGTAATATGCATTGCTAAGAACTTCATTTGAACAACTTTAAAGATGATTTTCTCAATATTTAGATTTTTTTGCTCCCTCAGATTCCAGATTTTCAAATAGTTGTATCTCAGACAAATATTGTGCTCCTAACAAACCACACATCAATGGAGAGATTATTTATTCAGATGATGATGATGTATGAATCTCAGTTTTGAAAAAACTGTGTCCAGGGTCAGAATTGGTCAGTCGGCTCACCGTTGAAGAACTTGATGATGTCGGTGAAGTCCATGTTGTTCTCCAGGATGATGTTGCGGTACAGCTCCACCAGCGCCAGCGCGATAAACAGCACGAAGTGCTCCGAGGAGGCGTAACGCGCGGCCCAGATGGTCTCCCACACCGAGAACACGTCATCATACACCATTTCTGAAAGAACGATGAACAACAGCAATCACTCTCTCCGACTGCAGCATTGTTCGGTGTGTACAACTCAATCCCAGAGTCCTTAGACATCTTCAAGAATCAGCTAAGAAACAGCGATTTATTATATAATAAAAAACCTTGCTATGTGACTTGTTGATTTTGATTGCTTCTATTGTCCTCATTTGTAAGTCTGCTAAATGACTGAATGTAATGTTTACTAGTACAGATATTAGTATGGCTGGGTATCAACACAAATTTTCAGGATTCGATTTCAATTATGAAGCTTGCAATTTGATTCTGATTCAATTCAATGTTGATTATTTTGGCTATATATCAGGCACAGTCCATGGCAAATTATGAAAAAGATTCTGAAATATACTGCACATGAGTCAGCTGGTGCTACATTACTATAATATTAAAGGTTAGAATAAGCTGATTTGTATTCAAACACTTAAATTCCACTCAATTACGTTTTATAATAAAGTTATAATATTAATTCTACAGTTACATAATTATATTTCTACTCCAATTAGTTTTGTGAAAAATATTTAAATGGTGGCTTTATTTATTTCAACATAAATTAAACATTGAAGAACAGTAAAAAATTATAATGAATATGTTATATAGTGCATCTATTTATCAAAATGCTCCTCTCTAGAATTTATTTTTCTTGCTGACTGAGTTTATGGTCACTGGATATGTTTTTTTCTGAGGTAAATGTGACATTACGTGACACTGTTTACAAGCCGTTATATTGAAACACTAATTGAGTGATTACATGAGACATGTACTCCTTCGAATGTTCATTCATGTTTATTTTGTCCTGTAATCAGCACTACAGCGACCCGTCACTCCACATTAAACTGCGCCAAAATGGCTTTATTATTAGAATATTGTAACAAAATGTACAGAAATCTGAGGCTTTGTTTTTTATCAAAACTAAGCAAGCACAAAGCTTATTGCGATTTATTAGATTGTGGTGCACATACCGTGTTCAGTTTATTAACTGAAAACAGGCTTAACTAATCGACTCTTGGGATTTAATCAATATCATTTTTGCAAAAATGCAAATAGATTAAAATTAAATTTGTAGCCGATTCTTTTGTTATTCAACAAAGTCCAAAACGCAAAACAATGCAGGTACATTGAATACTGAAATATAAAATGACTTTTAAAAAGAAAATTATACTCTAAATATGGGTAAATAATTTTCTTACTGAGTGAGTCCTGGAGTCATTTATTTAAATGGCTGATCAATTCAGAAACAAAGCAACCAACTGTCATTATGAATGAAACATTGACCGCTGTGTACTTGCTGCTGTATTTATTTGTTTATGATTTATTTATAATATTCACATTTTTGTTTTGTTTTCTAGTATAAACAAGATGCAAGATGAGTTTTTCGCAGTGTGCTCACCTCTCTTGAAGTCGAGGAGGAACCAGCGGTAGCAGAAGTAGAAGTGTGTGTAATCACCGTTCTGCTGCATCAGCTCGAACAGCTCCGCGTCCAGAATCTGAAGAGGTGCGACAGAATCATGACATGACACACACAAACACACAGAGTCTAAAACATCAGCAGAATGTGTTTAACTAGAAGTAAACCTGGATGAGGGAGCGCATGTTGGCGAAGTGTGTGTCCATGGCTCCTCCGTGAGGGAAGTTCTGGTTCATTCGTTTCATGAGCTCAGTGAAGCAGCTGAAGGCCAGGGCCTCTGAGTTACAGTCAAAGAGCAATCAGAAACAAAGAATCACTTGGCAATATAAAATAGGCTTATTGCTTTAGTTTAAAATCACTGTGTTTGAAGTAGTGCTGTCAATCAATTAATCACATTTTTTTCTGAATTTAATCACAATTAATCCCATCTCACATTAAAGTTTTTAAATATACTTTTATATTGCAATAATTTCACATTCAATCTTCAAATTAATGCACAAACAACATAAAGACAGTATATTTTTAATAGTGCTGTCAATTGATTAAAAAAAACTAAATCACAAATTTTTTTTCTGAAATGAATCGCGATTAATCCCATCTCACATTAGTTTTTAAATATAATTTTATATTGCAATAATTTCACATTCAATCTTCAAATTAATGCACAAACAACATAAAGACAGTTATTTTTTTAATCAGTTGACAGCACTATAAAAATATACTAATTAATCACACATTTTGTTCTGAAATTAATCGAGATTAATCGCAATTAATCCCATCACACATTAAAGTTTTTAAATATACTTTTATATTGCAATAATTTCACATTCAATCTTCAAATTAATGCACAAACAACATAAATAGAGTATATTTTTGAATATTTGTTTAATGGCATCTTTTTTATAACTGAAGGCCAGCGTCACTGATACCAATTAATATTGATGTCTCTATGAAATAGTTTTTCCCAATAATATTTAATCATTGACTATAGCCATTCAACATTACAGTATAATCAAGAGCTAGCAATAATTTTAACATTTATTAGACTTTAAAAAATAACTTCTAATTTAAGTGAACTTAAAACAATCTTCACATAAACCCATTATAATAAATGCCATATTTACCTGTGCCCTTCCGCAGAAATATACAGAAATTGAAACTGAAGTTATCAAACACTAAATTCTAGATTAAATATAGATGAATCCTTAAAGCTATAAAAGTGATTAATTTCCTCCTTTTTTGCTTTGATTAACAGATATCACAGCAGCTGGTTATTATGTTATTTTGGATGCTATCACTTTAAGAGCTGCCGCTGCTGAACGTGACGCAGATCTGACACGCATCGTATTTTCTCTCAACTCTCTTCACCTTTTTTGACCCACTTCAGGTCTTCAAGTCTCTACTAATGAGCTGACGAGTTGAATCGGGTGTGTTGGATGAGGGCTGCTCCAGGAACGTTTTGAAAACCATTTCAGAGACGTGTTCTTTAAATGTGACTCACATATAATATATTGAGTCAGGTGGCCAACCCTAGCCCCGCCCCTGCGTTAATTGCGATAAATTTATGTAACGCGTTAAACTGAAAAAAATTGCGTTAACGGTACTGGCAACAGATAACGTGCTAAAATACATCAATGTTCAAAACAATATATTTTTTGGTAATATTCTCAATATAAAATGTCCCATCAAGTTATATATTGTTCCAATCAGATTTTAGAGGCAAAAATAATTATTTTTTATATTCAGACAATGCACAGTAGGGGTTAATGGAGTAAATAAGGTAAAACTCAGACTTAACATACCATCATCCATGATGACCAGCAGGGGCGCTAGTAAGTCACACATTCCCTGGACGTATCCAATGTCAAGGTGCTGCCAAACATAACTTAACACACAAATAAAACACGGTAAGTTTAACTTACTCCACTTACTTTTAGATTTGGAAAAAAATATACATTTTATTAAACAAAAAATGTGTCAAAAGTGACAGTAAAGACATTTATAATGTTACAAAAAGTTATATTTCAAATAAATGCTGTTCTTTTGAACTTTCTGTTCATCTGTGAATCCTGAAATATAAAATGTATCACAGTTTCCACAAAAATATTGTGCAGCACAACTGTTTTCAACATTGATGATTATCAGAAATGTTTCTTGAGCAGCAAATCATCATATTAGAATGATTTCTGAAGATCATGTGACACTGAAGACTGGAGTAATGATGCTGAAAATACAGCTGCGCATCACAGAAATAAATTACAGTTTAACAGAGATTCACACAGAAAACAGATGTTTTTATTTTTAATAATATTTCAGTTTTTACTGTAAAGTTTTAACAAATAAATGCAGCCAGAAGAGACTTAAGAGACCTTTATACACAGAATATAAACTAAAATATAAGATCAGCTTTATTTTACCTGCACATGATGTTGCGCAGTTTCTCCAGGTTGTCTGGGGTGAAATACCAGTAGTTTCTGTCACATCGCTGGACGTCTTTGTCAATGCGGTGCAGATTAAGTGTGTAAAGGTCCACCAGCTCCTGCTGCAAAATAAACGAGAAGACAAAATACATTTTTTTTTCCCTCTATTTAACCATTTAGGCCCCTCCCACGATTGTTGATTGACACTAGCGCTTTACTCTAGACCCGCCCTGAGTGAGCTGTGCACAGTCCACCATTGTTTTGATGCTGGAGCAGATAGATTAGAATGTCTCTCCTAAGAGATTGAGGTGTTCTGTTGTTGAATGTAATAATGAACATAGCAGTCATTTACTCCCGACATCTAAGCCGCTTAAGACGCAGCAAATTACTGTTTTTAAAGGGGATGATTCCCCCGATCTACCTAAAACTGTTACGTTTTTTTTAAGAATCTTTGCAAGTCACCTTTCCTAATAATGTGCTAGTTAGCAAGTTTCATGACGAATGCAGCTAGAGTTTACCATCTCTCAGAGAACTCCATGTCACCCCACGAAGAGAGGGGAGGGGTCAGCAGAGCTCATTATCATTTAAAGTGACATGCACCGAAACGGCTCGCTGATTTTGACAGGGTAAAAAGGGTGTCGTTTTAAATTACCATTGTGAAGTTTTAACCAAATTATGTTATAGGCTTTTAATTAAGACTCAAAGAATCATATCAACTTGTGGAAAATGGGCATCAGATGACCCCTTTAAACTGATTATGTTTTTGGTGATATACCGAGTAGGTGGTCCCGATAGACGACACTGGAGACACAATGTCGTTCTTGTCTCCTGTGACGGCTAGAGAGTCTGGTTTGGGGAATGAGTTGTCCATTTCCGGTTCGTCCTCAGAGAGAGCGGAGTCTGTACCCTCTGGACTGGTGTTGATGCTGGGCTCCATGCAGAGCTCCAGAGCCGGCATTCCCACGACTATCTTCTCCGGCGCCATGGGACGAGCCAAAGTCAGAGGCGTCCTGGACATGCTGCTCTCCGAGGACATATAAACCACCGACGAAGCAATATCCTCCATTTCCAGCGCCGAGGGAGAGTCGTCAGACATGTCCGGAGATTGTTTCGATAGGGAGGACTCGGATTCATTCATCTGTTTGATTATGGATCGACCGGCGTCCCAGCCGATCGTTTGCGGTGCACTGATGGCTTCATTCAGGGTTTGTATCACATTCTTTGCTTCAGATGAACATTCAGGTTTATTTTCATCCATTTGAGAGATTGTCATCACGTCCAGCGATGGCTGTGGATCAGGTTTGGCGTCTTGGCCTTCATCCATTTTCAAATACGCTTCTGAGTCTGCTTTTGATTTTGGGTTTTCTTCTCCAGACGGAGAAGACACATGTCCTGGATCTTCAATCTCAACCTCTTTCGACTCTGAGGATTTGGTTGTTTCTTCAACAGGATCCTGTTGTGATTGATTCATGTCATTTTGTTCAGATTTTCCAGCAACATTTTGCATTTTAGTTTCTCTTTGGGACAAATCAGCTGCGTTTTTTGAGTTTGCATCATCCTCTGAATCTGCCGCATCATGCGTTTCTGTCTTAGATGTTTCTTCTGAATTCGAAGTCTGGAGTTTGTCTTCTGAACTCAGAGTCTGGGGTTTAACGTCTCCTGAACTCAAAGTCTGGGGTTTTTTGTCCTCTGAACTCAAAGTTTGGGGTTTATCATCCTCTGAACTCAAAGTCTGGGGTTTTTTGTCCTCTGAACTCAGAGTCTGGGGTTTATCGTCTCCTGAACTCAAAGTTTGGGGTTTATCGTCCTCTGAACTCAGAGTCTGGGGTTTTTCGTCCTCTGAACTCAAAGTCTGGGGTTTTTCGTCCTCTGAACTCAAAGTCTGGGGTTTATCGTCTTCTGAACTCAGAGTCTGGGGTTTATCGTCTCCTGAACTCAAAGTCTGGGGTTTTTCGTCCTCTGAACTCAAAGTCTGGGGTTTATCGTCTTCTGAACTCAGAGTCTGGGGTTTATCGTCTCCTGAACTCAAAGTCTGGGGTTTTTCGTCCTCTGAACTCAAAGTCTGGGGTTTATCGTCTTCTGAACTCAGAGTCTGGGGTTTATCGTCCTCTGAACTCAGAGTCTGGGGTTTATCGTCTCCTGAACTCAAAGTCTGGGGTTTTTTGTCCTCTGAACTCAAAGTCTGGGGTTTATTGTCCTCTGAACTCAAAGTCTGGGTTTTTTTGTCCTCTGAACTCAAAGTCTGGGGTTTATCGTCCTCTGAACTGAGAGTCTGGGGTTTATCGTCCTCTGAACTGAGAGTCTGGGGTTTATCGTCCTCTGAACTCAAAGTCTGGGGTTTATCGTCCTCTGAACTCAAAGTCTGGGGTTTATCGTCTCCTGAACTCAAAGTCTGGGGTTTATCGTCCTCTGAACTCAAAGTCTGGGGTTTTTTGTCCTCTGAACTCAGAGTCTGGGGTTTTTTGTCCTCTGAACTCAGAGTCAGGGGTTTATCGTCCTCTGAACTCAAAGTCTGGGGTTTATCGTCTCCTGAACTCAAAGTCTGGGGTTTATCGTCCTCTGAACTCAGAGTCTGGGGTTTTTTGTCCTCTGAACTCAAAGTCTGGGGTTTTTTGTCCTCTGAACTCAAAGTCTGGGGTTTTTTGTCCTCTGAACTCAGAGTCAGGGGTTTATCGTCCTCTGAACTCAAAGTCTGGGGTTTATCGTCTCCTGAACTCAAAGTCTGGGGTTTATCGTCCTCTGAACTCAGAGTCTGGGGTTTTTCGTCCTCTGAACTCAGAGTCAGGGGTTTATCGTCTTCTGAACTGAGAGTCTGGAGTTTGTCTTCTTCTGAACTCAAAGTCTGGAGTTTATCGTCCTCTGAACTGAGAGTCTGGAGTTTGTCTTCTTCTGAACTCAAAGTCTGGAGTTTGTCTTCTTCTGAACTCATAGTCTGGGGTTTTTCGTCCTCTGAACTCAAAGTCTGGGGTTTTTCGTCCTCTGAACTCAAAGTCTGGGGTTTATCGTCCTCTGAACTCAGAGTCTGGAGTTTGTCTTCTTCTGAATTCAGAGTCTGGGGTTTGTCACTTTCTAGAGGTTTTATTGCAGCTTCTGAAGCAATGCTCTCTGTTTGTGAAACCTCAGCATCTTCTTTGACCGTGTCCTGAGTAGTGGAGCTGTTTTCCGGTCGCACCTCTTTGGTCTTCTCTTCGGTCTGGTCTCCTGACGGTGGCTCTCGGCCTGCGGATTTGGGCCCCGACTCTTGCGTGGATGTCTCCTCTGTGCTCGGAGAGCAGTCTGAGAGCGCCGAGGTCACGGAGAAGTTACGGGACGATGGGTGTCCTGAGTCTGGAGAACTGGTGCAGTTGGGCAGAGTGCCGTTTGGGATTTTGGGCTGCGGCTTCTCATCTTTGGGTTTGGGCTCAGATTCGATGGGGTCCACCTCGTCTACAGAGCCGAACACCTGCGGAAGGAGAAATAGACCGGACGAGGAAAGTCAGACAACCGCAAACCAGCATTGCATTTTATTAAATGTAATTATTTTATTGAATTAGATTTGTGAAAAATGAAGTATCAGGTCATGATATTATTGGTTAACATTATTTTATCCCTTCTCACATGAACTCGGTTACAATACCAGATACCAGATCACATGTACATACAGTAAGTATTCACAGCCTTTGCTCAATACTTTGTTGAAGCACCTTTGGCACCAATTACAGCCTCAAGTCTTTTTGAGTATGATGCCACAACCTATTTTTGGGCAGTTTCTCCCATTTTTCTTTGCAGGACCTCTCAAGCTCCATCAGGTTGGATGGGGAGTGCCATTTTCAGATCTCTCCAGAGATGTTCAAGCCTGGGCTCTGGCTGAACCACTCAAGGACATTCACAAGGCTGTCCCGTAGCCACTCCTTGGTTAACTTGGCTGTGTGCTTAGGATCATTGTCCTGTTGGAAGATGAACCTTCGCCCCAGTCTGAGCTCCAGAGCGCTCTGGAGCAGGTTTTCATCAAGGAAGTCTCTTTACATTGCTGCATTCATCTTTCCCTCGATTCTGACCAGTCTCCAAGTCGCTGGGAGAAACCGCTGAAAAACAGCCCCACAGCATGAGGCTACTACCAGCACACTTTACTTTTGGGATGGTACTCTGCAGAGCTGCTTTCCTTCAAACATGATGCTTGGAATTGGGGTTTATCAGACCAGATCTTGTTTCTCAGAGTCTGAGGGTCCTTTAGGTGCTTTTTTTTGCAAATTCCAAGTGTGTTTTCATGTCTTCACTGAGGAGAGGATTGAGTTTGGCCACACTGCCTATAAAGCCCAATTCAGTGGAGTGTTGCAGTGATGTTTGTCCTTCTGTAGGTTTCTCCTATCTTCACATATGATCATAGAGCTCAACTCTAGTGACCATCAGCTTCTTGGTCACCACACTAACCAAAGCCCTTCTCCATCAGTTGCTCAGTTTGGCCAGCTCTAGGAAGAGTCCTGGTTGTTCCAAACTTCTTCCATTATGGCAGCAGAATCTTTTCTGAACTCTTCCCCAGATCTGTGCCTTGACACAA
Organism: allo-octoploid hybrid of Carassius auratus x Cyprinus carpio; assembly: GCA_024542945.1. NCBI lineage: Eukaryota > Metazoa > Chordata > Actinopteri > Cypriniformes > allo-octoploid hybrid of Carassius auratus x Cyprinus carpio. Next base: position 1,288,770 of record CM045026.1, on the reverse strand, counting down.
TCCTGTCTCGGAGGTCTATAGACAATTCCTTGGACTTCATGGCTTGGTTTGTGCTCTGATATGCACTGTTAACTGTGGGACCTTATATAGACTGGTGTGTGCCTTTCCAAATCATGTCCAATCAACTGAATTTACCAGAGGTGGATTTATCAATCAAATTGTAGAAACATCTCAAGGATGATCAATTTTGTGAGTTAGGGCAAAGGCTGTGAATACTTATGTACAGGTGAATTTTTTTACATTTTTAATACATTTGCAAAGATTTCAAACAAACTTCTTTCACGTTGTCATTATAAGGTATTGTTTGTAGAATCTCGAGGAAAATAATAATTTAATTTATTAGTTAATTCCATTTTGGAATAAGGCTGTAACATAACAAAATGTGGAAAAAGTGAAGAGCTCTGAATATTTTCCGGATGCACTGTAAAAAGTTATTTCACAGATGTTAAAAGATTTTATTTGATTATGTTATTATTACTATTATTAACACAATTATGAAAGTTTAAGACATTTAAAAATGTTTTTTTAAATTTATTACATTTTATATAATTATCAATATAGTTAATAATAATTAAATAAAATAGTTTTTCATTAAATTGTTTTAAATAATAATAATAATAAAAAAAAAAAGTACTTGCAATTAAATTAAAAGTCAGATATCTCAATATGAACACGAACATTTCTCACCAAATTCAAAATCACATGACCATGACTTCGCCACATCAAAGTCCCTTTCAAGTATCGCTATAGTCTTTGTCGACATTAATTTTACAGCTCTATATTCAAACTGTTTGACAGCTACTGACTCAGTTGTGTTTAGGAGAAGCATCTGTGTCATGGTAAAAGCAGGTATTAATGAGATCAGCGAGAGCAATGTCTTGGGTTGTGTTTGACCTGAGTGCTGCTGTTGGAGTCGGCGTGTGATCCGGCGTGACTCTGTTTCTCGGAGCTGCTGCTCTGAGACGACTGCAGAGAGAAACACAGCGGCAGTCAGTAAACCTGCATGCAAACCTCATCACGCGAGTACAGGCGACTCGAGCGCCAGCGCTTACATCCGTGCTGATGGTGGAGTCCTGGCGCGAGTCACGCTCCACGCTGGCGCCCGACGCACATTTGGCCAGAGCTGCGGCGTGCTGCTCCTTCTCCCGCTGACGCACGATGGCCTCACATCCCAGCCACTCGCTCATGGTCTGCTCATAACAGGCTCGAACCTGCTCATCCACCTGCAGAGAACAGCAGGGTTACGCTTAGAGTTGTCAAAAAGTCTGTAGGGCTGGGTGATTTTTTCCGATTTTTATCGATTAATTAGAATTTTATGTTTTTTGAGTAGAAATGAGTGCTGTCTAATGATTAATCACATCCGAACTAAAAGTTTTTGTTTACATAATATGTTACATAATGTGTGTGTGCTGTGTATATTTATTATGTATATATAAATACACACACATGCATGTTTATATGTGACCTTGGAGCACAAAAGCAAAGTCTCTGGGGTATATTTGTAGCAATAGACAACAATACATTGTATGAGTCACAATTATACATTTCTCTTTTATGCCAAAAATCATTAGGATATTAAGTAAAGATCATGTTCCATGAAGATATTTTGTAAATTTCCTACCGTAAATATATCAAAACTTAATTTTTGATTAGTAATATGCATTGCTAAGAACTTCATTTGAACAACTTTAAAGATGATTTTCTCAATATTTAGATTTTTTTGCTCCCTCAGATTCCAGATTTTCAAATAGTTGTATCTCAGACAAATATTGTCCTCCTAACAAACCACACATCAATGGAAAGATTATTTATTCAGCTTTCAGATGATGCATAAATCTCAATTTCCAAAAATTTCCAAAAAACCAGACACTTATGACTGGTTTTGTGCTCCAAGGTCACATATTTCAGAGATATGTTATTTTTATATATTAAATGTATTTATTTCTAATATAAAATATATGAATATAAATATAGACGTAAATACATGTAAATATTTTCAAAACATACTGTATTTGTGTGTATTTATATATACATAATAAATATACACAGAACACACACATATATTATGCAAACAAAAACTTTTATCGATTAATCGTTTGACAGCACTAATAGAAATATTACCAAACGTTTGAAACTTTGACAATAATAACATGGGGTGTGCGATATGACGATTTTTGATCGTGGATGATAAAAATGTCTCCACGATTATATTATAAATATATATATATTATAAGCACATTATATCTGCTGCAGCTCTGGCACCACTGTATCAATCTACTGTACAACACCACAAACACACAGTTCAGTGTTAACTCAGCGATAGAGTTACTCTTACAGCACACTGCACTTACACACAATCACACAAGTACATTATTTGCATCTGCTTTAAAGCCTTGCCAGTTAAAAGTTTCCTTCACGCGTTGTTCTGACGTGCACCCGAAGACTTGTGCTCACCTCTCTGCGCTCTGTGAGGCTCATGCTGAAGTGATAGTGTCCCAGAAGGAAGGGCCAGACCTCTTTACGCAGAGACGGCTCCACGCCGCCGTAATACACCAGACGAAGCAGCTCCTCCTCCTCGAACGCCTGCACAGCGCTCTTATATATCAGCCAGTGACGTATTACAGCTTTTATTCAGATTCAGAATATGCTTTATGATAACATATAAAACCATTGAGACACTATTATAGTTTTATTCATATTTTAAATATGCTTTTATGATTACTCTTATAGTTCTTATGAATATGTTCAATGTTTTTATGGTTACATATAGTATCAATCCAATACTATTATAGTTTTTAATAATATTTTGAATATGTTTTTATGTTAACAGTATAATTTAGATACTATTAAAATATTTATTAATATTTTAAATGTTTTTATGGTAACATTGTGTCATTTATGATACTATTTTTTTTTTTTTACAGCGAAATTATAGCTGAGATACCATTATAGTTTTTATTAATATTTTGAATATGGTTTTATGTTTGCGTATAATTTCACTGAGATACTATTATAGATTTAATTAATATTTTTTAATTTTTTTAAAAGATAAAACTATCACTGAAATATTATTATAATTTGTATTTATATTTTGATTATTGTTTTGATTACATATATCACTAATATAATATTATAGTTTTTATTAATATTTAGAATAAGCCTTTATGATAACATACAGAATCACTGAGATGCTATTATAGTTTAATTAATATGTTGACAATTGTTTTATGATTACATATATCACTAAGATACTATTATAGTTTCTATTAATATTTTTTATGTTTTTTGCAGTAACAGTATCATTGATATAATATAGTTTCTATTAATATTAATACGTTTTTACGGCTACATAATATCACTGATATACTATTATAATTTGTATTAATATCTGGAATAGGTTTACATTTCAGCTGATCGTTAATGAAACATAAGAGGCTATGGATCAAGTGCACTAGATAGTGAAGGTCACATACAGTGCTGTCCTGTAGAAAGGTCTTCCACACGTCTGCGGACAGACCGTCTCTGGCATCATAAGGGATGTCCGGCTCGACGATGGTGGGGTTGACCAGAGCAGACAGGTGCGTGCGGACGGTGGACAGGTGACGGCAGTACGCCAGCCCTTAAAAACACACACATCAGGTCATGAGAGCGAGCACGAGTGCGTCACAGACCGCGAGCCTGACGGGATACGTACAGCCGTAGAAAGCGCGGGAGATGATCTGGTGCTTCATGGTCTCGCAGAGCAGCTTCAGCGGAGCCCTGTTTCACACAAAATGGTGTAAATTCTAAATACAGCACAATCCAAAAGTATTGTTTAGTGTAAAGCATGTTGAAGATTAGCAGATATAGGCTGTCGATTCATTGAATGATGAGCCGTTTCCTCTAAAATGCTGTTTATTCAGCGTAGTGAAGCCTCTACTCCATTAACATTGATTGAAAAAAAAAAAAAACGGCATCAAGTCTCCTTTCCGTTAACATTAGCCATTACCAGCTTTTGTCTCGGCTTCTCGTGGCTTTGATACAGTATACAGATGTGCATTCGCTTTCTGACCAGACTGTAAAAGACATGGACGTAGTGTCCGTGACGTCACCCATAGGTTTCCAAAGAGCGTTTTTGAAGCTTAAAGTAGGCGGAGCTGGCCATCGTGGCCGCGCATCATTCCCGGATAATTGAAAATGGGCAAAAAGGCGGGAGCTGGTTGCTGAAGCCACGCCCATCTAGCGCAACAGCAGTGTCAGCAGCGGCAATCCACCTGTCACTCAAGTGGCCACGCCCTTAATTATGCAGAACTTTAAGGCTTAATATAATTTAAACAGATGAGTTATAAAAAAATTCACCCCCCTCACAGTTCTCATGAAGGGCAAAATTAGCTATAGACCAAAATCATTTTTTGAACCAGGCTGTAAACATGTTTTTTTTCTGCTGTAAAGTTGGGCATTTTAACATGAGGAGTCTATGGGACTGACTCCCTTCTGCAGCCAGCCTCAAGTGGCCAGTCGATGAATTACAGTTTTAGTCACTTTAGTATTGGCCTCGAGAGAGAGAGAGAGAGAGAGAGAGAGAGAGAGAGAGAGAGAGAGAGAGAGAGAGAGAGAGAGAGAGAGAGAGAGAGAGGGAGGTTGCTGCTTGTTTCTGACACACACTCGAGTCTGTCGTCAATAAATCAAATGGAGTGAAATAACGTTCGCTTTGACGCATTTGGTTTAAACGGCTCGTTCACGTCTTTGTGCAGACATCAGAAGGAACAAGTGGGTAGTTTTTTTTAATGGCATCCCAGATTTTGTTTTGTAAAGGAGGCATAGTGTCAGAGAGAGTCCACAAAGAAACATTTGTTGAAAGATGAAGTGGTACTAGATCTGACTGCAATTCACAATTCTGACTTTTTTTCTCGCAATTGTGAGTGTATATCTTGTAATTCTGACTTTATAACACACAACTGTGAGTTAAAGTCCAGTTTTGAGGGGGGAAAAACACTGATATGTTCTCAGAATTGCGAGTTTATATCACACAATTATGAGAAAAAAAGTTGCAATTATCTGTATTTCTTTTTTTATTTCTTCTATATTATTTTAAGGATCTTATTGAAATAAAATCCATGTCATGACCCGTTTAATTCACATCTCAGGCGAGCGGCAGACTAGCCTGTCATGGTTGCATCCGTTGAGAAGGCCACCGTCTGAAGAGCCATTCTGTGAACAGGAAGAACAAGACGACTTCCTGGGCGTGGGCTGCCACATGTTCACCGTCTGATCCATCAGCTCCGGTGCCACTTTAACACGGAGAAAGCCAATTAGCATCATATCCACAACCAGTGTGAACACAGAGAGCAGAAACCCGTATGAAAAATAAAATGTGCATGTGATGTGTATAGAATTCAAACTATACCGTTTTGTATAAACAAACAAGAAAAAGGATGATTTTTCTTTATATTGCATGCATTTTTCTTTCATACACTGAACTGCTTTCACACTATGAAAGAAAAACTAATATGGGGCAAATGACAAAAATATAAAAATCTACTAATTTGTAAAAATTTGCTACATTAGAAAATATATATACAGGTCTATAATGTGTGTTTATATTATTGTAGATATGTATATTTACTATAATATTTAATGTAAACTGTCTTGGGAACTATAAAAGCATGCTATGAATTTGGCCAGTAGGTGGCGCTGAAGACTTTTAGTTTAAATGAGTCATTGAAAATAAAATAAACATAAAATAAAATATAAAAAATGTGACTTTTTAAATTTTATCTACTTTGCAAAGGCAACGTTTCTCTTTTTAATTTAGTCTAACCTGATGTACTAAAATATCTAACACAAATAAAATTAACAAACACATTTCATTAAAAATGAATGCATTCAAGACATTTAAAATAACAAAACACACCAACATTACTAAATTCAAACCAATTTAAAATGAAAACATAAAAATAAAAAGTTAACATTAATAAAACCATAATAGCATCTCAATAATACTAAAATAATTGAGTTGATGTTCTATCCAGCACAAAACTAAACTAAAGTATATTTTATGATCATTTTATTTCATTTTAAATAGTTTTGAAGCAATTCAGGACTGTGTTAGTATTTTATGTCCGTTTATGAAGTAAATAAAAAAAATAAAAAGTTTCAGTTTATCTATAATAATCTTGTTTGAGATCAGCTTCACGTTAACGTACCAAACTCCTGACTGCCAGGATATATGATCCGAAACACATAATCTGTGGCCTCGTCTTCATCTTTGTCCGAGAACGACTCGCTGGATTCATGTGGACGACTTTTCCGCAGCTTTGGAAACACTTTTCCCTGAGGAAGAACTCAGAATGATCTCGTTTCTTATTCAAACTGCTCCACATTGAGTGTAATGGCGCTGGGCAAACCTTTCCTCTTTGGGACCAGAGCGGAGGATCTAACTGTCCGTGAGGGAGGAGGCCCGTCTCCAGACACGTGAGGAACTGCAGCAGGTGACCGCCTTTAGGGAAGCGGAACGGAGGCCTCTGGATCCCGTCCTGACTGACCAAGACCACAGTACCTCCACTGTCCACTGCACACACACACACACACACACACACACACACACACACACCAGACAAACCTTCAGACATCTGGCCAATGTGAGGACTTCCTTTAACCCTTTAAAGCTACTGTAACAGTCCTTTAAATGATGAAAACTTTGCTGTTAAACCTGTTTCGCACTCAATCTCCTTCAGATCTTCTGTCATCTGATTGATAGTTTAGAGCTTTTAGTGTAATTGTAGAAGCGTCCAGCTTCAGCTGCTGCTTCTGGTGTCAGATCTTGAGTGATTTTGATCAAGTAAAGGTCAGAATAACTGCAGTAATATCTCCAGATGAACTCTTACTGGACTGAAGCAGCTCAGCTTTACTTGATTCTCCATCAATCATGTTTTAGAGTCTCAAATCTGATCATCAGGATCTTTTGAGGGCCTCTGAATAAAACTGAGCTCATATTCTCACTATATCATATTATATGAGCCATAGAAGCCTGATAGATCAAATATGATGCTCATCAAAATACACATACAGTATGCAAACTTTTTTGTTTTGATTATTCTATTATTTCATGTGTCAGGCTTTAAGGGGTTAATTATGCTTTTTCAAAAAAAAAAAAAACATTTGTTATTGAAAAAAAATAATTTTTATATTTTTATTTTGCCAAGTTGCACAGGCAACATTTCTCATTTTAATTTGGTTTTAACTTGATGTACTAAAATAAACAAAACTGAAATAAAATTGATAAAAACATTAAAAAACAGAAATGGTAAAATAAAAATAAAAAAAAAATACAAAGAAATACAAAATAATTAATAAAACAAAATATTACAGATTACAAAGAATTAAATATTAGAAAGAATAAAAAGTCAAAATGTTAATAAAAACCATAATAGTATCATAATAATACTAAAATAACAATTTAGTTGTTCTATCCTGCAAAAAATTAAAAGCCATTTTTTTTTCATTTTATTTCAGTGTTGTTGTTTTTTTTTCATTCTTGCGTTTTGAATTTAAAAGGAGATGTTTATTTAAATGTTCACCGTGCTGATGGCAGTGCAGATAGACGATTTCCTCCAGACGAATGGCCATGGCGTAATCCCAGTATACACTGCGGAGAGATGAGATCTGATTTAAAATCATTCCCACAAAGCAGACGTCACGATCATAACGCACCGCACCTTTTCTCATAATCGAGCTCCCCCATGTTTCCGTTCATCAGCTGGTTCGGTGTCCACTTGAGCGTCATCAGATCGGCCGTCTGGTGCAGAGAGAGGTATCCTGGGATAGCTTCCATGTCGTCCGTCTGAAAGATCGGATGAGATTTAATGCCACACTCCGTCACACACAGCTCCGTCACACACAGCTCCGTCACACACAGCTCCGTCACACACGTCTGAGTAGCGTTTACCGGCTGCACCAGGACGTTGTTCTTCCCGAAGAGCAGCGTGGCTCTGGAGTTTTGATGAAGAGATTCGACGTAATCCCGCGCCCACAGAGACGGCCGGTCCTCCATGCTGCCGCTCGACTGTCTCTTCTGGATCTACAGAACAACACACGGATCTCGCTGAGAGTTAGTGTGTGCTTCTGCTGTTTGAGTGTCAGCTTTCAGAAAAGATTGAACCCTTTTTGCCTGTGTTATTGCCAACTGCATACATTTTGGCACAGATGTGTATTTTTATTGGAATTGTACTTTTTTACTTCCATTTCCTTTAATAAATCTGTTTCGCACTTGGTACACAAAATTGTTCCCTTCAGGACCTTAAGGATAAAAATGTCCCCATTGAAACCAATGAAAATGCCATTTAACTGTAAAATGATGCAATTTTTGTTAATACGCTTTCATTCAGTTGGCAAGGCTTTCAAATTGATTTATTTATTTATTTATTTATTTTTTAACAGATGGCGCCATTTTTTCAGGTTTGCCCTATAAAGCAAATACTCGCTTTATTCCTGTTTTCTGCTTCTGCGTATTAAAGAGCCAATTGGATAAATAATGCAGCTTTAATTGTGTGGGTGTGTTGGTATGGATGTCAGTGTGTGGTTTGTATATGTGTCATTAAAAAAAAAATTGTGTGTGTAATATTTGAGAGAGAAAACCATTACTGCAAACCACAAACCCAGCCAGTGTGTGCACCAGCAGAGTTTTGCTGGAATCTAATGGTACTGCACCCAAAAAAAATCTTACCGAAAGCTAATTTTTTAAGATATCAACTTCAAATTCGGAACACAACTTGTTTGGATTTATGGCTTTGATATTCTAGCAGGTATAGAGTTCAACATGTTTCATAAAATATATATTTTATATAAAATTTTGTTCATAAACAATTTTTTTGTTTTCACTTTTTAAAGTTTTTTGTACTTCAACAATAATCTGCCATGGGTCTTCTTTAAAATGAGACCAAACCTAACTCTGTGCTCCCAAGCTTCAAATTTTTATACACATTTAATTTTTTGACATGGACTTTTGTGTCCACTATGGACCTATGTGTAACTTTTTTTTTAATTGATGCACAAGGGTTAAGTAAAGTGTGTAAGCAGTATAAAAGGGCATGTTACGAGAGCCGGGCGTTTGGTGGGGGAATCCTGCCGGCAGTGTCCGCTGTGAATGCGGTGTCTCTGCACCAGTTCATCAGCCGAGGGGTCTGTCCAGAAGTGATTGGCCGTCTTGGCTTTCGTGTACTCCAGAGCACAGGGACCGACTGAAACACACACAGCATCATCATATCCCAATTATACAAACATACACAGTACAATTAAAATGATCATTAATTTACTTTTTAATAAATATATATATATATATATATATATATATATATAATGATATGTCTATATATATATCATTATACAATATTATATTTGTAACAATATAAACTCCTATTCAAAAGTTTGGGGTCAGTACTTGTTTTGTTTTGTTGTTTTTTTATGAAAGAAATTAATATTAGCATTCAGCAAGGATATGTTACATTGATCAAAAGTGACAGTAAAGACATTTATAAAGTTACAAAAAATTTCTATTGCAAATAAATGCTGTTCTTTTGAACTTTCTATTCAATTGTGAATTGTGAAAAATAAAAAGTATCACATTTTCCACAAAAATATTGGTCAGCACGACATGAATGTTTCTTCATCATATTAGAATGATTTCTGAAGATCATGTGACACTGAAGACTGGAGTAATGATGCTGAAAATACAGCTGCACATTACAGGAATAAATTACAGTTTAACAGAGATTCACACAGAAAACAGCTGTTTTAAATTGAAATAATATTTTACATTTTATACTATATTTTTATAAAATGATGCAGCCTTGGTGAGAGACTTCTTTTAAAAATCCCAAACTTTTCAATAGTAGTGTATATATATATATAATCTTCAGTTGTTGTTTTTTTTTCCAAACATTACAAGACACAAATGCTTTAAAACTGATACCAAGCAACGATGCGAGGATTGGGCCGTCAACTGGATCTCTCAGCAGAGCTTCTCTTTCATAAAACTTGCTGAAATATGAATAAAAACAGCTAAACTTAATTTAATCCTTTCGAATGAATCTATGTTCATAGTAACATACTACTCTAGTCTAGTTCGCATGTTTTCCATTTCCAGTGTAACAGGAGGCCTGATCTCAAACACCTCCCTCATCTCTCATTATTTGATCACACTGCCTATGAACTATGAAATATGTACACAAAACTGGAATAAGTATGCAAAATAATGTCCCTGCAGCACAAAAGCAGTCATAAGTTGCTGGGGTACATTTGTAGCAATAGTCAACAATACATTTCTCTTTTATGACAAAAATCATTAGGATATTAAGTAAAGATCATGTTCCATGAAGATATTTTGTCCTACTGTAAATATATCAAAACTTAATTTTTGATTAGTAATATGCATTGCTAAGAACTTCATTTGAACAACTTTAAAGATGAT
>CM045026.1:1193323-1273323 GCA_024542945.1 allo-octoploid hybrid of Carassius auratus x Cyprinus carpio | reverse complement strand
TAAGGTTTTATTTATATATTGATTTATTTATATAGTATATATTTTTATGAGCAATAGTATTATTTATATTGTTATATTACATTATAATTATGTATTAATTCATAAAGGGTAATAACAAGTTTTTAATTTAATATACTGCATTTTAAGTTATATTGTTTATTTTAAAATCTACTTTATTATATTACATGATATTTATTATATGATGTTATTCATATACTCTATCGACGGCCAGGAGCGTTGCCTTCAGTGTCTGGGCATCCAACACACTGAAGCTGTGTTCGTGGATGACTCATGCGTTCATTGCGAGAGTATGAGCATGTGCACGGAACGGTGCGGTAGCCTACATTTTACATTTAGTCATTTTGCAGACGCTTTTATCCAAAGCTACTTACAATTGGGGGATAAATAAAGCGATTCTTCTTAAAGAGGTGAACAGACACAGGAAGTGCTTGTAATACCAAGTTTTAGGCATTGTTCAAATAAGTACAAGCTAGAAAGAGAAGTAATAAATAAAGAGATGATGTTATGATGAAGTCAAGTAGCTTCGTAAGAGATGAGTTTTCAGCTGTCGCTTGAAAATTGTCAGGGATTCAGCGTTCCGGATAGGGATGGGAAGATCATTCCACCAGCCAGGAATGGTGAACGAGAATGTTCTGGAAAGTGATTTTGATCCTCTCTGTGATGGGACCATGAGGCGTCGCTCACTAGCAGATCTCAGACTTCTGGAGGGGATGTAGATTCGTAGTAGTGAGTGGAAGTAGGTGGGTGCTGAGCCTGTGGCTGTTCTATATGCAAGCATCAATGTCTTGAACTTGATGTGAGCCGTAACCGGTAGCCAGTGCAAGGAGATAAAGAGAAGTGTAATATGGGCTCTTTTGGGCTCGTTGAAGACCAGTCATGCCGCTGCATTCTGAATCATTTGTAGAGGTTTGATTGTGCTTGATGGAAGTCCAGCCAGAAGAGCATTGCAGTAGTCCAGCCTAGAGATGACAAGGGCCTGGACAAGAAGTTGTGCAGCATGCTCCGTTAGAAAAGGCCTGATCTTTCTGATGTTGTGCAATGCAAACCTGCAAGACCGAGCAGTCTTTGCAATGTGGTCTTTGAAGGTCAGCTGGTCATCAAAGGTTACACCAAGATTTCTGACTGAAGTTGATGGGGTAATTGTAGAAGAACCTAGCTGGATGGAGAAATCATACTGTAGAGTTAGAGTGGCAGGGAAGACAAGAAGCTCAGTCTTTGCCAGGTTGAGCTGTATTCTTTCATCCATGCCGAGATGTCCACCAGGCAGCCTGAGATCCATGCATCTACCGTTGGATCATCTGGTGGAAATGAAAGATAGAGCTTTGTGTCGTCAAGGTCCCATTCAAGATGTGGCATCCTCAGATGTATCCAACCCCAAGACTGGTTTGCAGCGGTTGACCTAAATGACGGTTACTTTCATTCTTCCTTGACACAGGCCATTCCTTCGGTTTGCATTCAAGGGTCGGGCACAGCAGTACAGCGTCCTCCCCTTTGGGCTGTCCCTGTCCCCCTGGGTCTTTACGAAGGTCACGGAAGGTTATGGGAAGTGGGCATTAGGATCCTCAACTACCTCAATGAATGTCTCATCATGGGCCGGTCACGAGAGCAGTTGTGCGATCACAGGGACCTGGTGCTCCGGCACCTCAGCCAGTTGGGGCTTTGGGTCAACTGGGAAAAGAGCAAACTCTCCCCCGTGCAGAAGATCTCTTTTTTCGGTATGGAGTTAGACTCGGTGAGTATGACAGTGCGTCTCATTAACGAGCACACCCAGTCAGTGCTGAACTGCCTGATTTCTTTTAGAGGCAGGAACGTGGTATCTCTGAAACACTTTCAGAGGCTCCTGGGGCATATGGCATCCGCAGTCACACCGCTCGGACTGCTTCATATGAGACCACTTCAGCACTGGTTACACTCCCGGATCCCGAGATGGGCATGACCATCACATCAGAGTGTCCCAGCCCCTGGAGAGACCTTGCCTTTCTACGGGCCGGGGTGAGCTTAGAACAATTGTCCTAGCATGTCGTTGTCACGAAAGATGCCTCCAGTACAGGTTGGGGTGCTACATGCAACAGGCAGGCAGCCTCGGGGCTCTAGACAGGGCCTCAGTTGTTTTGGCACATAAATTGCCTAGAGCTGTTGGTAGTGCATCTGGCTTTGCGGCAGTGCTACAGGACATGCACATGTTGGTCTGGGACCTTTGTGTGTGGCTCCTGGACGGGACGCGGCAGACTTAAGTGATCTGCCACTGGCGGTGGTAAACACGATCACTCAGACTAGAGTTAGACACTCCTAACTCCTAGAGTTCCCACCCTGGGAAAGCATGATCTCATCATCAGGTTCCTGAGGGGTGCCAGAAGGTTGAATCCTCCTAAGCCACCCATGGTGCCCTCCTGGGATTTCTCTACTGTCCTGGCTGGCCTTCAGAAGGATCCCTTTGAGCCGCTGGACTCAGTTAAGCTTAAGTTCCTGTGTGCTAAGACAGCGCTCTGACCGCGCTCACTTCCATGAAGAGGGTCGGGGAGCTCCAAGCATTTTCAGTGAGCGTAGAGAGCCTTGTGTTAGGGCCGGCCTACTCTCACGTTGTCCTGAGACCCCGGCCTGGATACGTGCCCAAGGTTCCCACCACGCCTTTCACGATCAGGTGGTGAACCTGGAAGCACTGCCCTCAGAGGGGGCAGATCCAGCCTTGGTGTTGCTGTGCCCCGTAAGAGCGTTGTGCATATACCTGGACTGCACCTGAAGCTTTAGAAGCTCTGAGCAGCTCTTTGTCTGCTACTGAGGTCAGCAGAAAGGGAAGGCTGTCTCCAAGCAGAGGTTGGCCCACTAGATAGTGGATGCCATCACCTTGGCCTACCATTCCCAATGTGAGCCGTGCCCCCTGGGGTTGAGGGCTCACTCCACACGGAGTGTTGCCTCCTCCTACAAGCTGGCGCACGCCGCCTCTCTGGCAGACTTCTGTAGAGCTGCAGGCTGGGCGACACCTAACACCTTCGCAAGATTTTACAGTCTCTGCGTTGAGCCGGATCTTCCCGTGTGTTGGGTAACAGGTAAGTCAGAGCGAACTGGGGCTCTCAAGTAAACCCCATGTCGTCACGACATAACGTCTCCATTCCCTCCATCAGGGAACGAGGGTTACGTACGTAACCAAGATGTTTTTTTTTGTTGTTATATTATTATTATTTACATATTGGTGTATTTACATATTTTATTCTAAGTATTAATTAATTAAGGTTGCTATAATATTATTATGTAATGACTATAATATTATTATGTAATGATATTAATATTCTTATTATTTACATATTGATACTTATATCATAAAACTATATTGTGTTCCCGAGTATTATTATGTGTTTCTATCAATAAACTATGCACAATAACTTTACATTAAAGAGTACAAACCGCACAGATTTGAATTACACTCTTGTTAAGCAATCTAAATGTGAATATAATTGACTAAAATGAATGACTTGGCCAGAGATGATGTTCAGTACTGTAAGAAATACATGTCATCTCTGACAACCACCATGATTTTTACTATTACCATGCCATTATCTGAGTACCATGGTACAATCACAGTACAAGGAAGACATGTTCATCATGCAGGGCTCCTAATGGCTGATGACACTGAGAGGACAAACCAGAATGACCTTGTTTAGATGCTCTTCTTGATCAAACACACAGTACACGACTGTCTAATGAGCAGGTGTGTGTTGTGGTGTTATCACACTCAGTGTGTGTGTGTGTGTGTGTGTGTGTGTGTGAGAGAGAGATACATTTAGCACCTGCAACCCCAGTCATCACGATCAGATTTAGTGATCGACATCTATGGATCAATATCTGATAAACAATGAGACACAGGCGGAAAATCTCGCACCTCCTTCTTGACGTTGCGCAGCAGCCTCTGACGCGTCTCCGATTCTGTAAACAAACACACAGATTCTCTCTCATCCAAAGCTCATCCCGACGCGCTGTTTTCGCGCAGATTAAAGGCTGAAGGACTCACCTGCCATGGCTGGAGTCCGCTGTTCTTGTGAGGGATGAATGTGCGCAGGATGAAGCGCGTCGTCGTGAGTCAGATCTGCGCGCGCAGGGCGTGGCGTCAAGCGTCAACGCGCCGCAGTCAGGAGCGATAAATCGCGCCGATCATCTCTGTTACTTATGAGAGGTTCTGATCTCTAGTTCTAATCAAATCTAATCCAATCATTGGTTCTAATCAAAACTAAATCAACCCAAAACCAGTGTTAGGATATATATATATATATATATATATATATATATATATATATATATATATATATATATATATATATATATATATATATATTTTTTTTTTTTTTGAAAACAGTTTAATATTTGCCCCTGGCTTTGATTTAGGGGCATTTTTTACATTCTTGAAGGCAATTCTTATAATGACATTGTTATTATAATCACTATACTATGTTGTCTTTAATGGCTACTTACCCAATTACTTTAATCAATATTTTAAACTGTTATTAATAACAATAGACTGTTTAAAATTGTATCTAAGTTATATTATGACATAAATTATTATATATTATTGTTCTTTATATTGTAATAATTATTACTAATATATAGTATTGTTATTACTTTATGAAAGTAATGTAAGTGATTACATTTGAGGATATTTTGACTATTTTTTAAATCTCTAATTAATGTTTTCAACTGTTATTCATTTTCAAACATTTAAATGAATTATTATTATTCTAGAACTCAACACTGATTACTGTCAGACTGTCAAATCCATCTTCACTTGAATTAAGATTATAAAAAAATTATTTTAAAGCACAGCCACCACAAAATCAAACTCTCTCTCTCTCTCTCTCTCTCTCCCTCCTCTCTCTCTCTCTCTCTCTCTCTCTCCCTCTCTCTCTCTCTCTCTCTCTCTCTCTCTCTCTCTCTCTCTCTCCCTCTCTCTCTCTCTCTCTCTCTGTGTGTGTGTGTGTTTAATTTGAGTTCCTCTTAAATTGAGGTCCCCATGGGTAAACAAGCTTATAAATCATACAGAATGAGTTTTTTTTTTTTTTTTTTTGAGAAATTAAAAATGTAGAAAGTTTTCTGCAGGGGTAGGTTTAGGGCGATAGAAAATACATTTTGTACTGTATAAAAATCATTACGTATATGGAGAGTCCCACAAGGATTAGACTACAGACTAGCTGAATTTATAATTTATTTTTATAGTCAAGCTCACTTCAGTCGGGCTCTGCTGCGACAGAGGCAGAAGAATCGGGTGACTTTTATTTTATGTATTGAAACGTGCGCGTGTTTCCGGTGCGCCTCACGCTGCAGTCGCACGCGCTTGGCGGGAGTCACTGAAGTTTACAAACTCGCTGTCCTCTTTCTCTTTCAGCTGATATTTTATGAATATAATTTTCAGTCAGAGGTGAGTTCATTTTAATCGCTGTTCAATCAGAGCTCAAGTAAAGCTCTTTAGAGGATGTCTAATGTCTTCGCGGTGCTCTGTGTTTTGAATTAGCTGTGTGGCTAAAGCTAAAGCTACTCAACATCTCTGACTCACTTAAATTTGATTTAACACTACATGTTTATTTTCAAATCGGGTGAATTAAAGCTCAATGTTTGTGTGTTATAACTAGATGTGGTTATTACAGTCACAGGTGTATAAAGTATTCATATTTCATAATCCTGTTCAAGACGTTAGTTTGACGACACGCTAACGTTACTTTAGTTATTATTTACTCTGAACACCTGCATTAGTTTTGAGAAAGTATTCATATATTTTTATATACATTTATAGTTTTTTTCTGCCTCCATTTGTGATTGATTTTTATCTTAAACGTGCCGAAAGCGTGTTAATATGTGTATTATTAGAAGTATAAAGGTATTAGTATAAATTGTAGGGCTGCGAAACGATTAATCGCGATCTAAAAATAAAAGTTTGTTTACATACTATGTCTATATTTACTATGTATGTATAAGTACAAACACACATGTATATATTTAAAATAAATATGTATTTGTATGTGAACACTTGTATAAAATGTGTATATATATAAGTATAAACTAATATATATTTACATACATTATATTATATATACTTATGTTTTTTCTTAATATATACATGTATGTGTGTGTATTTTTATATATATATATATATATATATATATATATATATATATATATATATATATATAGTAAATTAATATACACAGTACACACATACAGTATGTGAACAAACTTTTATTTTGAATCGATTAATCGTGATTAATCGTTTTGCAGCCCTAATAAATTTATATATATATTTTATACGTGTGTGTAGAAATGTATAATAAAATCTAATTATATTAAAATTTAAAAAAAATATATATATATATAATTTTTTTTTTTTTTTTTTATATATCTCCAGGTAGTTTGTAGTCTCCAGTGATCATGCCGTCCAGTCTGGGCTCCAGCAGTCCAGCTGCAGTTCTTCAGGAGGCTTTGGAAAGCTCCAGCCGCTTGATTGACAGACACCTGCAGGAGGATCGGTGTTTCCCAGACCTCTCGGAGCTGCTCAATGTCCCGTCACACAGTAAGACACACTGTCTGTCCTGGCTGTTGTTGAGACATGATTATTGAGCATGAAACACGTTCATGTGCTTGCGTCTGGTGTTTGGCAGATATGCCTTCGCTCTCGGGGATGTCGGACATGGATTACCCCCTGCAGGGACCGGGGCTGATCAGCGTGCCGAGTCTCCCGGAGCTCAGCGCCATCCGCAGGGTTCCTCTGCCTCCGGAGCTCGTGGAGCAGTTCGGTCGTATCCTTCCACACTGATGCACAAAATAAACCTCGCACGGAAAGTGTCTTGTAGAATTAATGCATTACGTTGTTTGCAGTGCCTTAATTGCCCCTTTTTACCAGATATGCAGTGCAATTGCATGATGGGAGTTTTCCCTGAAATCTCCAGAGCGTGGCTCACCATCGATAATGACATTTTTATGTGGAATTATGAGGATGGGTGAGTATCGAACCATTGGATGTCATTAAAGGGCACTTATTATTAGGCCTGGGACGGTATTGAATTTTTCTTACCGCGGTTGAAAAGCAATAAATTCCCGCGGTATTGCGGTAAACCGCATCCCGCAAACCCAAATCCCCCCCCCCCCACCCCCCAAACCACCGTGATCGATGGACTTTCACTTTCGCGCACACACGGGAGGCAAATGAATATAAGGAACAGGTTTATTTCACTTTTTTTTTTTTAATTTAGAACATGAACATTAAGAACAGAAATGGAATGATGTCTGAAATAAAAATTCTGGAAAACGAAATAATAGGCGAGGTTACCCTAGCCTTCATATTTTTTGGGGGCGATATCAGATCTGATCGCAATTCACAACAGAGATCTGAAGATAGAGCATCATAAAGACAAACAAACACATTTTTATTTATCGTATTGATCAGTAATAGATATTAATTTTTATGTTTATTTTCCATATTTTTACCTTCAGATTAGGCTACAGTCGTCGTCATCAAACAATCACTTAAACTATAACGACTTTTGCGCGCACAGAGGCTAAGCAATTGAGCATAAGGAACACGTTTATTTAACATTTATTATTTCACATTTAGAATAAGAACATTCATATTTTTTGCTAGAAAAACTAGCATGTTCACTTTGTCAGGTTTAAGGGAGGCCCTGAAAGACGTAATGACGTTCCCTGCATCACTGAACACACGTTCTGAGGGAATGCTTGTAGCGCAAATGGTCATATATTTTCGGGCTACTTTGGAAAGCAGAGGGAATCGGACACTATTGTCCCGCCACCAGACAAGAGGGTCTGCGTGGGAATCCAGGGCTTCCTCCTGCAAATACCTTCTGATCTCTGTGTCTACACGAATTCTATTGGGGGTCGGAGTAGATGTTTTTTCTTTTTTTTCCCCAAGTAAGTCAGCCAGATTCGTTTTTTTTATTACTTATGTAATATATGAATTATATTTAATATGATTTATATTTTATATTACATATTTGTACATGTTTAGCTATATTAATATTTATATAGATATTACGTGTGCGCTTTTTTGTCTCAGTGGTTAATGAAGGCTATTTAACGAAGGCATATAGCCTAGAGTAATATAAATATGTAGACATATAGGCTAAATTAATATAAATATTTAAAAATCTATAATATATATAAATATTATTTATATTATATATTTTTACATATTTATATTAACTTAGCCTATATCTCGTGTGCGCTTTGGTCTCAGTGTGGTTCAAGGCTATAATTTAACGAATGCTATTTAATTTAATTAATTCGCTGCTCACAATATTGTGGTTGTTTTTACTTATAAGATAAATATAAATAATATTTATAAATAAGATAAATATAAATAATATTTATAAATAAGATAAATATAAATAATATTTATAAGTTAAAAAAAACAACCACAATATTGTGAGCAGCGACACTTTGTTAAATTAAATAGCATTCGTTAAATTATAGCCTTGAACCACACTGAGACCAAAGCGCACACGACATATAGGCTAAGTTAATATAAATATGTAAAAATATATAATATAAATAACATTTATATATATTATAGATTTTTAAATATTTATATTAATTTAGCCTATATGTCTACATATTTATATATTATACATATAAATGCCATGTTTCGATGGAATAGTAGCTTAAATGCGCAATTGTCGGCTGCGCAACCACGTGAGAGAATTGTGTTAAGCAGAATAAGCACGTGCAATTAAAAACTGAGGTCCTGCTTTTTTGGCTTTCTCATGAGTCATCCGCCTGTATTTTATGCTTTAGTAAAATGAAATGAAATTCAATATATAGGCTACAAGACATTACACAGGTACTCTAGGCCTAATAGTCAATACAAATTGAATGCTATTAGCCTATTAGAGGTGCATAGATACATTTTTTAATCTAGATTAATCTCACTGTAATCTTGGAATTAATCTAGATTAAAATGGCTCATTTGAATTCTGCCGAAGACATTCAGATGTGCAGGCCAAAGGTTTTTTTTTTTTTTTTTGTGCGGTGATGACGGTTACAGGTTTAGACCCGCGGTAGGTGTCACGTGACCGCGGTAATGCGGTAACCGTCCCAGGCCTACTTATTATGCATTTTATTTGACTTTTTGAAGTGAGAAAAATGTGTGAACTTTAAATCGTGTGAATGTTTTCCAGCGGACCCCAAAAATAAAATTGTAAATGAGCATAATATTGGCCCTTTACATATTCCTGGGAGTCTTTCGGACACGTGAGGTGGTGTTTATTTGTCTTGTTTGTTTCTTCAGGAGTGATGTGGCGTATTTTGACGGGCTCAGTGAAACTATTCTCTCAGTTGGACTGGTCAGACCTAAGCCTGGTTAGTTGGGTTTTCTGTTGTGTACTATTTAGTGCTCACCCTCAGAAGAAGTTGAGAATGTTATGGATTGATTATTAGGATGTTTTATCCGTAATTAGCCAAAAATGTGTGTAATGCATCACAAGATTTCCCTCTGGAGATTTTAGTTTTTTGATGTTTTACCACTGATTGTTTTTATATTACAAATATTGTATTGACAAGGGCAGTCGGAGTTATTTTTCACAAAAGTTTGCATGTGGAAAAACAAGAGAAAAAAAATGCACAAAAAAGTTAACATAAGCAAAAATATATATATACTTTATATATATATATATATATATATATGCTTATGTCACACTTGAACGATTCAGATCATCAAACAAATTTTAGTATTACACAGAAATAACCCGAGTGAATACAAAATACAGTTTTGAAATAATGATTTCATTTATTAAAGGAAAAAAGCTGTCTAAACCTGCCTGGCACTACGTGAAAAAGTAATTGCCCCCTAAAATTAATAACTGGTTGTGCCACACTTTGCAACAACAACTGCAATCAAGCGTTTGTCTTTCACATCACTGTAGAGGAATTTTCTTTGCAGGAGTGTTGTGATTCAGCCACATTGGTTTGAGCATGAATGGACTGTTTAAGGTCATGCCACAGCATCTCAATCAGATTTAAGTCCAGACTTTGACTAGACCACTCCAAAACCTTAATATCATTGTTCTTGAGCCATTCGGAGGTGGACTTGCTTGTGTGTTTGTGATCATTGTCCTGCTGCGTAACCCAAGTGCGCTTGAGCTTGAGGTCACAAACTGACCTTCAGGATTTTCTGATAGAGCGCAGAATTCATGCTTCCATCAATTATGGCAAGATGCCAGGTCCAGACCATCACACTACCTCCATCATGTTTGACTGTTGCTGTGATGTTCTTTTTATGAAATACTGTGTTGGTTTTAGGCCAGATGTAACGGGACACACCTTCCAAAAAGTTCAACTTTTGTCACATCAGTCCACAGAATATTTGCCCAGAAGTCTTGAGAATAATCAAGATATTTTTTGACAAATGTGAGATGAGCCTTTGTGTTCTTATTGGCAGTGGCTTTTGTCTTGGAACTCTCCCATGGATGCCGTTTCTGCCCAGTCTCTTTCTTATTGTTGAATCACGAACACTGGATGAGTCGTCGTTGTGCTCTTGGAGTAATTTTGGTCAGCAGGCCACTCCTGGGAAGGTTTTCCAAGTTCTCTCCATTTGTGGATAATCTCTCTGACTGTGATCCGCTGGAGTCCCAAAGCTTTAGAAATGACTTTATAACCCTTTCCAGACTGATTCCATCTGTTCTTGAATCTCTTTAGATCACGGCATGATGTGTTGCTCTTCAAGCATGCTTCACTTCATCAGGCAGCTTCTATTTAAGTGATTTCTTGATTCAGCAGGTCTGGCAGTAATCAGGGTGTGGCTAGTGATATTAAACTCAGCTTTCTAAAATAATGTGGTTAATCACAGTTCTTTAATGATTTAACAGGAGGGGGAAATACATTTTTCTCGTAGGGCCAGGTAGGTTTGGACAGCTTTTTTTCCATTAATAAATTAAATCATCATTTAAAAACTGCATTTTGTATTTACTTGCATTATCTTGTTTGATCTGTATCTTTTAAGTGTGACAAATATGCACAAAAAAAAACAGGAAGGGGTCAAAAACCTTTTCACGGCACTGTATATATTTTAGACACTATTTATTATGTATTATAATATTTATTTACTTTTATTTGTTTATATATATATATATATATATATATATATATATATATATATATATATATATATATATATATATATGTGTTTATATATTATTATAATCATATAGTCATTTACTCTTTCTTTTTGCTTATTTGTACACTTTTTTTTTTATTTATTTTTTTTTATAGTTACTATATAGATTATTATTCTCTTTTTTTGTTTCTTTGTAAATATAATATGACAATGATCGTAAAACATGACCAATGGTAAAACATTAAATTATGATGATATATTTGTTTATTAAGGTTTTTAAATATATATATGTATACATACACAATATAAATTAACCATAAATTATAACTATGACTTAAAAAAAAAAAAAAAATATATATATATATATATATATATATATATATATATATATATATATATATATATATATATATATATATATATATATATATATATATATAGTAATAATGATAAAAAAATACAGAAACGTTATTGTGGAAAGGAGAGCAAACTAACTAAATGTGACTGATTCTTAAAAAAATTAGAGAAGATTTTTATTCTCATAGTTTCAAGAATCATTCACATTTTTATTAGTAATTGAAGAAAAATAAACAGAGAAGTGAGTCTACCTCAACCAACTACTCTTGTTTGTTTCAGGTATATTTCAGCCTCACATCCACTTCCTGTTAGTGTTGGCCACTCCGGTGGATGTCGTGATCCTGGGCTTGAGCTTCCCAAAAGCTCATACAGGTGAGAGTCATGTTAGGATGTGATTTAGATGTGATCTGCACGCGCTGGATTGGTTCTCAGTCTGTTTGTGTGCCGCAGGTCTGAATGACAGCATGTCAGGAGCCATGCAGCTGTTGCCAGATCCTCTCTACTCCATCCCCACGGATAACACCTACCTGCTGGCCATCACCTCCACAAATGTGGGCCGCATCTTCATGGCGGGGAAAGACGGCTGTCTGTATGAGATCGCCTATCAGGCTGAAGCGGGCTGGTTCAGTCAGCGCTGCAGGAAGATCAATCACTCCAAGAGCAGCCTGTCCTTCCTCATCCCTTCACTGCTGCAGTTCTCCTTCTCCGAGGACGGTAAGAGTCTTTCTGGGATTTTATCGATCTGAGTATGTTATTGTGCTGGCTGACTCCTAAAGTTTTTGATATTCTTCATATTCTGTGTGGTGGTGATAGAAATTAATCTTTTTTTTTAATAAGTTTGAATTGATTTTTACCTTTTATGGGAGTTTTTACCTTTAAATAAAGCCATTTATTCTAAAAGTGTGCATTGTTTTGAATACAATTCTTACATTTAATCAGTCGATTAGAATAATAAGACATTCGGGCTGTTAACAAACATGAAATTAGTATTAAAAAAATTAATCTTAGCAATGCAAAGGAAACACAGAAGGTAGGTGTGTTTACACACTGTTTAATGCAGGACATGAATGCTTGGTTACAAATGCATAAATAATGTTTTGATATATTAAACATGAAACTTTGAATACTAATATTTGAAGCTAATTATTTATATAATAAAAGATACTTTGAATGTGAAATTAAAACCGCCAGTAGGTGGCAGCAAGTCACTGTTAATAAGTGAGTCACTACAATTGAACCGAATCATTTAAACGGTTGATTCATTCAGAAACAAAACACTGTAATGTTGCTCAGAGACACAGAACTGTGCTGTAGATTTGTTTGGAATTATGTTTGTTGTTGAAATAGAACAAAAACAGGCAATATAGTGTCTAAGTCTCTTAATATTACCTTCTTGTTTATCGAACTGTTGTAAAAAAATCAACATCACATTTGTAACCGTGTTAAATTTTGGAGAAAAAAACTTAACTCTTTGTGAAAAAATTGATTAACTATGTGACCCTGGAGCACAAAACCAGTCTTAAGTGTCAATTTTGTGAAACTGAGATTTATGCATCATCTGAAAGCTGAATAAATAATCTTTCCATTGATGTGTGGTTTGTTAGGAGGACAATATTTGTCTGAGATACAACTATTTGAAAATCTGGAATCTGAGGGAGCAAAAAAATCTAAATATTGAGAAAATCATCTTTAAAGTTGTTCAAATGAAGTTCTTATCAATGCATATTACTAATCAAAAATTAAGTTTTGATATATTTACAGTAGGACATTTACTAAATATCTTCATGGAACATGATCTTATCTTAATATCCTAATGATTTTTGTCATAAAAGAAAAATCTATAATTGTGACCCATACAATGTATTGTTGTCTATTGCTACAAATATACCTGTGCTACTGATGACTGCTTCTGTGCTGCAGGGACACATATGAAGTAGTATAAATATACACATTTTCTCCCCCATCTCTTGGATTTGTGATCATTTTAAATGTATTTTAATAGACTGAATCATGCAGTGAAAGAACGCACTCTTAATACTCACAATAGTCTAGACTTCACGTAATGCATGCACTCTATAGAGGTTTTGAATGGTTTTTGCAAAATACTCAATAATGTCAAATCATACACTGTTAAAACAACAATTACGATATTTTCGCAGACAGTATATATATCGCACACCTCTATTTTGTAAGACAAACTGAATGTTTCACTTTAAATCTTGTGGTTTGTTTCAGATCCAGTTGTCCAGATTGCTGTTGATAATTCAAGGAACATTTTATACACTCGTTCGGAGAAGGGCGTCCTGCAGGTGGGTGTCTTGATAATGAGCCGGAGACTGGTGTTTGTGACTTTTGATTGGTTTTAATGTGATTCTGTTGTTTGTCAGGTGTATGATCTCGGCGCTGATGGGCAGGGAATGAGTCGAGTCGCAGCCATGTCTCAGAGCTCCATCGTCTCAGCAGCGGGAAACATCGCCAGGTAGAGCTTCACCTGCGGTTTCTGTGCTCTTATAGAAAATAGAATTTGGCTGATAAATAGATAACTGTTTAACCGTTATATTATTATAACCATCATAACCATATATTACAATCAAAACAGTGAATTTTAAATGATTTTTCTCGAAGGGATAATCACAATAATAACTAATTTACAGTCCCAATTTTCCTTTGTGTTTTCTCTAAGAATGAATGAAATTACAGCAACAATTGGGTGTTTTTTACTGTGTGCTCAAACAGAAACTCCTACAGTTTGGATATTTTTCTTTAGAAAGTTGTATCTGGGTGTTTTACACTTCCAAATAAAATTTTGTTTAATATAACATTCCCCAAGCAAGTTATAGCCATTTATTACAATATTGTTAAAGGCGCTTTTAAGTGAAAAACAGGCCTATTTCGTTAACTAACAATAGAGATGTGTCCGAAAACGTTTAGGGAGTAAAGAAAATGGAAAGAGTGTTATATAATAACAAAAAAAAAAAAAATCTGAGTATTAACAAAAAACACAAACCATTCGGCAAGTCATAAAAATAATTGCACAAATTGTCTTCTGCAACAATACAAACAGTGCAAATGATTCACAAACTACAAAATGAGTGAGAAATATTCAGAGTGCAACAAAAAAATAGTGCAAATTATCTTTATGAACTATATAAGAATTATTTACTTAATATAAATGATCGATCCGCTAACTGTAATCTGCGTCAGAATCGATTTTATCGGGACATCGCCTAGCGACGCAAAGACATAAATTCCAGTGATTTATCAGATATGTACCGCTGTTTCATCCTTGTTTTTGGTTTGTTTCATGTCAAAGTACTCTGTCGTGTGTTTTTCTGTGCTTTTTCAGAGAGTTCTCTCATGCAAATGTGTTATTTAGTGTTTGTTTTCATGCACGCATGCATGCATGACAGACTTTACTTTCACTTTGCGTTCGTTCATATTTCCAAAGAAATATGATAAATAGTGGTTCAAAATAGGATTAGCAGTTCAAAAGTTATTAAACTTTTAAGAACAACAGTTATTTTTAGCCACGGGTTGCTGTTTCTGTCTTTTTCGGTCATATAAAATTTATTTTAAAAATCGTATTAATAATTATTATTATTATACACATTTGTTGTTGTACAAAATAAATCTACTGGTATTATTATTAATAAAATAACATTTATCATTATCTTAAATTTAAAATGAATTAGAAAATGCTAATATTGGTCAGTGCCGATATGGTCACCAAAATATTGTTTTAATTCGTAATAAAACTAATAATATTCATTATATTAACAATTTGCAAAAATGTATCATTATCTTTAATAAATGCATAATTTAAATGATTAACATTGTGCACTCCTGGTTTTTCTTAATAAAAATAATTATATCATATGTTTGCCAACATTATTTTATGAAAATAATGGTATTAATAATAAATGTATGGTATTTAAATCAAAAATGGATTAAAAATGCTAATATTGGTCATTGATGTGGTCACCAATACATTGTGCACACCTAGTTTTGGTATTAATAAAAATTTAATAAAAATTTAAATAAACGAAAACTCAAAACTTTACGAAACTTGTTGAAAAGTGTCAGGTGATTCTTAACAAGCATGCAAAGTTTCATGGATATCTGACCATAGGTGGCGCTATAACAGTGTAAAAATAAAAAAGTCTTCAAAAACACAATATTTCAATTGTTAATGACCTTTAATTGTAATAAAAGTTCATATATTCACACATACACTAGATCTTCATATCATATGATAGATCTCCTCAGTCTGAACAGCTTTGCCTCTGGGATCAATGCTGTCAATCAAACAGTTCATTAAATATTTGAGATTATTAAAAAAGAAAAAAACTACTTGTGTAAACTAGTCCTAGGTTTTAAACTCAAAACCAATATATTCACTGCAGTACAACTTTTTAGAATCTCTAGGTCAATAATTAACAAAAAATGTGCCATTTAATAATATTTAATTATAAAAAGATTAAAATGGTCACAGATATGGTCACCATTATATTGTGCAATCCTGCTTTTCATTTTAAGTTTTCCTGTGTAATGCATTTTTCACCACAAATGCATGTCTCTGGCTGTTTTTCAGGACGATCGACCGCTCCGTGTTCAAACCCATTGTTCAGATCGCAGTAATTGATCGGCCAGAGTCATCAGACTGTCAGCTGTTGGCCGTCACTCATGCTGGTATGATTTAGAAATGGAGACTCCAATGCATCTTGGGTCTGTATGTTCTCTAAAGGCCGTTCCACACTGAGCGCGAAACGATTAATCGCCTTCTTAGAAAAGTTTAGATGGTATTTTTCTTTTTATCTTGCCTCTGTATAATTCATATTAAAGTTCATAAGTACAGGGCTGCTTTGTTTACAGCGGTAACCAAGGAAACGCTTTAAGTGCCACCTGCCTCGGTGTTCAGAAGTGCTTTGTTTACAGCGGTAACCAAGGAAACGCTTTAAGCGCCACCTGCTGGCAGAGAGTGAATCTGCGTCTCGTTCAGCTCGTCTGCTGTTTCTGTTTCATGCAGATACTTATGTATATGTTATGTATATTTATGCTTTTGCTTCAAATTTTGAAATTATAAAATCTAAATTAGATTAAAAGCTGCTCATGTTGCATGTATGCAGCATCTTTGTTTAGATCGTGATTAAAATACAATGGTTGCCTCTAATTTTAAACGGAAAGAGTACAGACAAAACCTTATTTTGTTTATATGAAGAGATTTCTTTTATTTGTGTTATTTATTTGATTTGGGGCTTATTTTAAAATTTCTATTTAGTTTTGTTATTTACATTTACATTATATTTAAATTTTGTCATTTAGCAGACGCATTTATCCAAAGTATTAGTGTATTATTATAGTGTTATATTTCAATTTCACAAAGAAATGTGCAGGATTTTGTCCAAGCAATAATAAAAGGACACAATTAATTTATAATTTGTCTTAAATCTCATCTTGTTAAAACAAAAAAATCATGAGTTGAGTGAATCGTTGCATCCCTACTGCTCAATATACAGCGTTACATTTATATAAATAACTGTTGGTTCTTCATCAGAAGCACAAACTATCCATAACGCTTAGAAGAAAATACAAAATGTAGTAATGTTTTTGCTCAAACCCCAGTTTAAACTGTCATCGAGTGCTTGTAATAACTTCTGATTGTGATCTAAAATGGATTTTGATTCTGTAACAGGCAGATATGCACATGAATATATCTCTATGTTCAGACACTGATGACAGCAGCATCTCGTGCTCCGTGTGGAAAGGCCTTAAACTGTGTTTCTGTGTGTGGTGCAGGTGTGCGTCTTTACTTCAGCACCATCCCTTTTGCTCCTCCAAACGCCAAACACATCTCGGCCCGGCCCAGCATCCTGGCGCTGGTGCACGTGCGTCTGCCGCCTGGCTTCTCTGTGTCCTCCACCCTCCAGAAACCGGCTAAAGTTCACAAGGCTCTCTACAGTAAAGGAGTTCTGCTGATGGCTGCGTCTGAGGCAGAAGACAGCGACGTTCTGTGGTGCATCAACCACGATTCCTTTCCCTTTAAGAAGCCCCTCATGGAGGCTCAGGTCAGAGATGTTATTTCCTCTTCCTGTCCGGCTGCTCATTTGTTTGTCCACCATGGAATTAAATAAATAAAAAGTTAATTACGTTTGATCTCTTTTTATCTCACAATTCTGAGTTTATATTTCTCAGTTCCCACTTTTTTTATCCTCACAGTTCTCAGAAGAAAAGTCTGAATTGTGAGATATAGCCAGTTTAATTAAATCTTAAACCTTACATTTTTAAAGGAATAATAAAACAAATTTCATCCATGTTTTTATTTTAAAGAGTAAACATCTGTTATGCAGCACTTTGCTTGCCAGAAAATTAAAGGGTTTGTTTAATTAACTAAAAGATACTTTTTTTTTTATTAATGCTTTCAGTTGATTGCCAGAAAAATTTAAACACTAATACTTAACACAAAATTTCTGGAGAAAAAAAAAAAAACATTTCGTAGTGCCGTAAAAATATAATTTTTGTTAAAATATTAATAAACTGTTGCTGAAGTGTATAAGTTTCATTATTTTAATTAATTAGATAATTTTTATTACTAAAAAAAAAATAAAGTTATTTTTATCATTTAAATTAATTAGACAATTATTAGACATATTATTAAAATTTTAATTTAACCATTAAAATTGAATTTTAGTTAAAAAAAAATTCATAGTGCACTAAAAAAATTATTTTCAAGTTTTAATAAATTGCTTTATTTTGTAAGTTTAATTAATTAGATCATTTTATTACTAAAAAATAGAAGTTATTTTTATTATTTAAATTAATTAGACATGAAATTGTGATTATTAAAATTCTAATTTAACCATTAAAATGGAATTTTGGTTAAAAAAAAAAAAAAAAACATTTCTTAGTGCACTAAAAAATTAATTTTGTTCAAATTTTAATAAATTGCTTTATTTTGTAAGTTTCATTATTTTGATTAATTAGACATAGTTTTTGATTACTAAGATTCAATTTAACCATTAAAACAGTCAATAAATATCAAAATGGAAAAAATAAAAGAGGGGGGAAAAACAAATTTAGAAGAAAAAAAAAACTAGGTAAAATAGATTTGTGATATAAAGTCACAATCACCTTTTTTTTTTTTTAATTCGGTGGCAGAAACTAAAAACAGAATTTCTGAGATTTAAACTCAGAATTCAGAGAAAAAAGTCAGAATTGCGAGAAAAACTCACAGAATATATATCACAGAGATATATTTTTATTTATTTTTATATTCCATGGCAGAGACAGACTTCTATAGTTAATCACGACTGCACACTGATTTCTGTTTTTGTCTCTTTCTCCAGATGACGGTGAATGTGGACGGTCACTCGTGGGCTCTGTGTTCAATCGAGGAAACCACATCTCCCAGAATCCTCACTCCTCTCAATAAAGATCTGATTCCAGTCACTGACTCTCCTTTAGTGGTCCAGCAGCACAGCGTCCCGCCGCAGAAGTTTGTTCTCCTGTCCGCTCAGGTATGATTCATCCTCCCGTTGTGATGTTCTTCAGGTCGTTCCTCTCTCACGTTTGTTTCTCGTCTTCAGGGGAGTCACATCTTCCACAAGCTGCGGCCGGTGGATCAGCTGCGCCACCTGCTGGTGAGCAGCGCTGGAGGAGAGAGCGAGGAGATCGAGAGGTTCTTCAAGCTGCACGGGGTGAGCGATACATAGTCACAACAAAATGTATCCAGACATTGTCACAGTTTATTCGCTATAGCTTAGAAAATGGTAATAAAATACCATTCATGAGCATTTTACCGTTTCGTTTGAGTAAATCTAGCATCGTATCAGAAATTTAAAGGTATTCTTCACGGCAACCCGTCAAAATAAAAGTTCGGTTTAACTTGAAGACATTTTTGTGTCAGAAATATATTACTGTTGTTCAGTAGAATGTGTATATAGCCTACTACTACTAGTGCTACAATTATTAAAACTGTGTTTTAAGGAATAATCACACAACATTTCCATGTTTTAATATTAATAGTGAATTCCCTTTGTTTGCCAAAAAAAAGTTCAATAATTAAACGATTAATGAAATTAATGTTTTATGCCTACATTTGACAACTAGAAAAAATAAATACACAGAATTTTTGAGAAAAAAAAAATATATATATATTTCATAAGGCTATTTGAAGAGTAGATTTGAATAAATTAAGTTGTTTTATGCATTCAAATAATTAGACATGCTAAAACTAAATTTGGTAAGGTGTGAAAAAAATGAAACATTTCATAGGGACATAAACGTGTAATTTTTGTATAATTGTATAAGTTTCATAAAAGTTGATACAACCATTAAAAAGGAGTCCTGAATAATTAAATGGAATTCATAGGGCCCTGTAATCTAGATGTTTTGCTGTACAGGAAGGGCAGGCGTGTGCCACGGCGCTCATCTTGGCCTGTTCCTCAGCGGCGTGTGATCGAGAGGTTTCTGTGTGGGCCACACGAGCCTTCTTCAGGTCAGATATGAACTTATATCATTGTTTATATCTTTTGTATCTTTTATCTATATGTCTTATATCTTTTGATGATATTTGTGGTTGCTTTGAAATGACTTAAAGGGTCTTTTTTATTAGTTAGAGGAACCATTGTTTCATTTTTAACATTCATTGTAGCCACATTGTTTCAAAATGTGTAAAGAATCAAATATATATATATATATATATATATATATATATATATATATATATATATATATAAAATTCTGTATTTTCTTCAACATAACACCAAACAGTGATATGACTAACATATATATTTAGTATATGAAAAATGCTATTTTCTTTCTTGGATCAATTAAATGAAATGGACAATTTGAACCGATTGACTGTAATGAAACCCTCTTCAGGAAATTTAGATTTATATCGCATTTTAATCCATTTGGCAGATGCTCTTATCCACAGCTTGTATAAAGCCGTTAATGTCAAGCATGCCAAACATTTGGATTCATGTCACAAGTTCAAGTTTATATGAACACAACGGTAGTTTCCTTTTCACTTTAAATAAAATAGTTTAGACTTGCCGTTTAGAATAAATGTTGTTTATAAAGAATGGCACTATAATTCATTTCATACTTATTTACATTTTTTTTTTTTAATTAATGTTTTGTTCTGGATACCATTAAAATTATAGGATTTGTTGTGGAGTGAGTGGAGAAAAAAAAATAATAATATATATATATATATATATATATATATATATATATATATATATATATATATATATATATATATATATATATATATATATATATATATATGTATGTATATGTGTGTGTGTATATGTGTGTGTGTGTATGTATGTAATTAATTTTCTATTTAGGTTATTTTTTAGGAATGACAGATTTTGTAATTTTTATTAAAAAAAATTCTTTTGTTTTTATTTTGTTGTGAGTAACTACAGTTTTGAAAAATTTCTACAGTAATGCTTTATTTATTTTGTTTATAATTATTTTATTTAATAATAATAATTTTTAAGCTTTTTTTTTTTTTTTTTTTGCAAAAATCTTTATTTATTAATTGTTTTTGTTTATTTTATTTATTTTATTGAAATCTTTTGTTTTATGTCGCTATTTTACATGATTTCTGAATGTAATAAAAAATGGAAAAATGTCAATTTTTTTAGTCTTTGTTTTTATTTTATTTATTTATTTTTTAATTTTTTTCGAAAAATACAATACATTAGATCCGTTCATTGAATGGCTAAAACCACTGCAATATTCATTTCACAAATCATGATGCTTCTTTTATATGGGCAACAAAATCGTTATGAATATATTGTGAGTATTTGATCTGTTGCACAGCTTTATGTCTGCAGTTTTGACATTATTGATAAAGAAGGTATTTTTATGCAGGTATGGTGGAGAGGCTCAGATGCGTTTCCCATCAGCCATTTCTGCCCCCAGTAACGTGGGCCCGCTCTTCAGTTCCCCCGTACCAGGTGACTAACACCTCAACCCGCCGCGCTCATCATGATTTAACCATTAACCATGTCAGAACACTTACTAGCAGCTGGTTGTGGATGTGTCAGTGTTGACTAATGTCTAATCTGTAGTCTGCTGTGATTGTAGGGTCCCCAATGTCTGTCGGCAGCCCCCTACCAAACCCCAGTTTCCTCGCCACACCTGCCCCAGGTATAAACCACCCCTCAGACCAGCAACACTTACTAATCTGTCTCTACTAGAGTAGTGCATCTTAAAGCAATAGATCATCTGAAAATGAACATTTACTCACCCTCGGGTCATCCAAGATCAGGATGAGTGTGTTTCTTCATCACGTTTGGAGAAATGTAGCATTGCAGCAGTGTCTCAGCAAAGTGAATGGGTGCCGTCAGAATGAGAGTCCAAACAGCTGATAAAAACATCACAATAATCCACAAGTAATCCACAGCACTCCAGTCCATCAGTTAACATCTGGAGAAGACAAAACCTGAAACAAATCCAGCATTAAGATGTTTTTAACTCAAATACATAGAGTCTATAATCCATAATAACACTTCCTCCAGTGAAAAAGTGTTCTGGTGTGAATCAGGAGAGAAATCTGCACAGATCAAGCAGCGTTCAAACAGCTCTAAACAAATATGTGTCTGGATTTTGATGTGATGTTTTTATCAGCTGTTTGGACTTTCATTCTGACGGCACCCATATAATTTAATAAAAATGCACAAAATAAATTTGATATAATCGTGATATCGAGTCATTGAGATGATAATTGACTCGAATCGTGAAACCAGTGCTGATTCACACCCCTGCTGTGTTTCAGGCCCAACATGCATCTTTATGTTGTCATTTTTTTGCATGTTGTTCTAAATATAGAATATACTTGTATTAATAATAATAATAATCACTCAGATCCTGTCCATCTTATTTCATGCTTGAGTATTAATAAGTGCATGTTGCACAAGTCATGTTTTATGAGTGTGTTTTTTGCTGTAAGTGGTTGACTCCTCTCGACTCGTTAGGCATGTTCCCGCCGAGCGTGTCGACGCCTTACATCCCAGCGACTCCCATGATGCCGAGCGGCGCGGCGATCACAGCTGTGTCGTCTGGACCCGAGGTCATCTTCTCTGGGAAACACAACGGCATCAGTATCTACTTCACACGTATACTGGGGTCAGTCAGCATCACGGTCAAATACAGGCGTTTGTGAACACTTGTGCAAACGAGTAATCGATTCGAAGTAAAAAGTGCCGATTCTTTGCACTTATTTTTTTAATGTTGATGCTTTGAAACAGGAACATCTGGGACGGGAGTCTTTCGATGGAGACCAGCATAACCAAAGGGACTCAGACTGTGGCTATTGTGAGTAATGACCGATTTTTATGAAAATGATTTGTGCTTTACTTTTTGTTTATTTTGAGTAATGACTGATTTTGGTGCATTTTTACAAAAAAAAAAATGCTGCTTTTTGTTGTCATTTATTTTGTTTATTGTGAGTTATTACAGAATTTTGAGCATTTTTGCAATAATACTTTAGTTATTTTATTTTGTTTTTATTTATTTTGTTTATTTTTACCAAGCACAGATTTTGAAGAATTAAAAAAAAAAGTTTTTGTTTTTATATATTTATGTTTTGTGAGTAGTTGTAGATCTTGGAGCATTTTACAGTGATGTATTATTTTTACTATTTATTTGTTTATTTTTAGAAATGGCTGATTTTTTTACTTTAACAAAAATGTAAGCATTATTTTTTATTTTTTATTTGTTATTTTTTGAGTAATACCAAATTTTTATGAAAATTATTTGTTTATTTATTTTTTTTTTGTTTGTTTGTTTATTATGAGTAATGACCGATATTTGCAGCAATTTTACATCTTTGCTCTGCTTGTGTTCCAGAGTTTTTGTAACCCCCTTTTTTTTTATTTAGCTTGTCTTATTTTTTAGTTAATTTTTTTTTGTCAAGCTTATATTTTTTAGCTTTAATTTGTGTTTTTTTTTTTAGCCTCTCAGAAAGGTTTTTCTTTTAGTTTATTTTTATTAATTCATTTTTACACATACATACATACATATATATGTGTGTATTCTGTGTATTTATTTCCCTGGTGATGTTGTGTGGTTTTAGTTGGAGAGTACGGCCAGTTCCTCTGATCTGGAGGTCATCTTGATGGAGCTTCAGGGTTTGAAGGAGTTCCTGGACAAAAACTCCCAGTTCAGTCCAGCTTCTCTGGGTGTGGGCAGGTGGGTGCCCTTTAGATCCTCTCGTGCTCATCTTGTAGAAACGCACACTGGGTTTTCTAACTCACTTGACCTCTTCAGTTTCAGCTCAGCAGCAGATCTATTATTTATTTAAATAAATCAATCCTAGTTATTTCTTTAGTTTGTAGGTTGTATTTTTTATTTATTTTTATCTATCTTATTTTATTTTTATTTATTTTTTTACTTATTTTTTATTAATTTAGAATTTAGGTTTTTTTATTAATTTACTCATTTTCAGATATGTAGTTGTTTATTTTTTTATTTTAAATATTTTAAACACTTAAGATAATTAATACAAATTATATTTGTTCTATAAATATAAATATGTATTTTTTTTAGCTTTGTTTATTTAGTATTTGTTTTATTTGCTAATTTTCAGTCATATTTATATACCATTTAGTTTGTAAAAATTAAAAAAAAAATGTACTTTATAGAAAATATTTTATAAGATTTTATTTTCTATAAATATATATTTTTACTATTTATGTTTATTTAGTATTTGATTTGTTTCTTTACTAATTTTCAGTCATGTATTTATCAACTTTTAACTTAGTATTTAGTTGTTGTTTTTTTAATTAATAAAATGTAAATTATATAAATGTATATTTATATTCTATAAAATTATAATTGTTTTAATTAGTTATACATATTTAATGAAAATTATTTTTATTATTATTTATTTAAAAACTAAAAATATTGAAATACTTTATTATTGCTCCATTTTTTTTGGTTCTTTCATTTTATGAACAATTGTTTTATTACTTAAAAAGAAAATACATAGCCATAACTGTGCTTTACTGTAACTCCCCTGACCTCCTCAGTTTCAGCTCGCCAGCAAACCTCCAGCAGAGGCTTCTGGGATACATGCGTCCCGATGGCTCCAGCTCTCAGCAGGTGCAGCAGGAGCTCCAGAGGAAGTACCACAGTGAGTTCCCGTGTGTTTCTGTGTGTGTCTGTGTATCTGTGAGTGCTCAGGTGTTCACAGTCTTCTCGTGTTTGCTCCTCAGCGGAGGCTCAAGCGTATGAGAAGGCGTCTCTTCAGGCCATGCAGCAGCTGGTTCATCGCTCGTATCAGACGCTGGCGCTCTGGAAGCTCCTGTGTGACCATCAGTTCAGCCTCATCATCTCTGAGATGCCCAAAGTACGCCCCATAGTTTTTAAACTATATTTAAACTTCATATTTTAAAACAAAAGATTTTTAAAGTTGTGTTTTGGGCTATTATGCTTTGGCACGGTATCTGTCAAACAAACTAAAACCGAAAGCACTTCAACGCCTTCAAGTTTGTTTCTGCTGCGCGTTTTAAAGTGAGATGTGTTTTTGTTTGTAAGTTTTCCTTCAAAATAAAAGCTCTACTGCTGTTTCCGTCAAAATAAAAGCTTGTGCAGTGCAGTCCAAATACACGGTATCTCTTTAAGTGTAGAAATTAGGAAAGATATAGAATAATTCGTCTCATGTTCTTCACTGGTTTTCTGTCTCCGTCAGGAGTTTCAGGAGCAGATAAAGGCGGTGAGTTTTAAGGATGTGGTTGTTTGTGGCCGGGAGCTGAGCGGCGCTCTCATCACGGCCCTCATTAACGTGTACATCAAGGACAGCGCGTGTGTAGACACCGTCAGCGCTCACCTGAGAGACATCTGCCCTCTGCTGTACAGCTGCGACGACAGCATCTGCTCCAAGGTACCTGTGCTCCTCCTCAGACGCCACACAAACCACCATCTCAGCAGACACACAACAAGGAATTAATTTTTAGTTTGTTTTTCATTTACTTTCTTTTTCTATTTATTTATTTACTGATTTCAGTTGTTTTAGGGTTTTCTTGTGTATTTTTAGTTTAGTTATTTTTAATTAAGTTTTTGCATTTTATTTAGTGTAGCAATTTTTTATTTTATTTTTTTATTTGACTTATTTTTTCATTTTAGATTAGTTTTAAGTTAATTTTAATTATTAATTTTAGTTTAATTTATTAATAATTACATTACATTTATTAATTTATTTCAGTTTGTGTATTTTATTTATCTGATATATTTTTTATTTCAGTATATTTAATTCTGTTTAATTTGTTCTTATTGATTTTTTTATTTATTTACATTTAGTTATTTACATTTGGTCCCGTTATTATTATTATTATTATTATTATTATTAAATCAATTATTTTATTATTCTTTCATTTTTTCATTAATTTTGTTTGGGTTTTAATTTAGTTGTTTTAGATTTTACTTATTTCAGTTGTTTTAGTTTTTTATTTAGTTTTAATTTAATTACATTTTTGTTTTTATAGAGAGAAATTATATTTTTTATTTATTGTTTTTATTTTTTGTTTTTTTAAATATACTTAAATATAAAAAACCACTGGTCCTGTTATTACTACTATTTAAATCAGTTATTTAATTTTTTTTTTTTTTTTCTATTAATTTTGTTTGGTTTTTAAGTTAGTTATTTTAGAGTTTACTTATTTCAGTTGTTTTAGTTTTTATTTAGTTTATTTTTGTTTTTAGTTATTTAGTTTGTTTTTATTTATAGAGAGAGAGGCTATTATTTATTTATTGTTTTTATTTATTTTTTAAGAAAATTTAGTGTTTTTAGTACTTAGTGTTTGTATTTATTTAGTGTAGTTTTTATTTGGTATATTATATTTTAGTTAATTTTAAATGTTTTGATTTATTTTTTAAATATATTTTTTGTTTGTGTATTTTATTTTCAGTCCATTTTTTTATTTACATTTTACTTCATTTACTTTTTTTTTTAAATAAACAATCTTTTTTTTTTTTTTTTTTTTTTTTTTTTTTTGATTTCTTAACTATTCCATGACCATAACTATGTTTTTTGTCAATTATTGTAGTATTTCTTTATCAAATGACACCTTCAGGACCAAGTTTCGTTGTGCATCTATACGAGTTGAGCAAGTTTTATACACCGGCAGCGTTTGAGGATCCGGACGTGATCAGATCTCTCTCCCTCCCGACAGGCCAACGAGCTGCTGCAGGGCTCCAGACAGATCCAGAACAAGCTGGAGAAGGAGCGAACGCTGAAGGAGTCCCTGCGCCTCTATCAGCAGATCAGCCACCACACAGACCTGCCCCTCGTCTGCTCTCAGTACCGGCAAGGTGAGCTCTAACTGCAGAAGACCTGAACCGTTCACCTGCTTCTATGGTTATATAACACCCTGATCACATCCTGTCCTCGTCCAGTGCGCTTCTATGAGGGAGTGGTGGAGCTCTGTCTCACGGCCGCTGATAAGAAGGACCCTCAGAAGCTGGGGCTGCACTTCTACAGGAACGGAGAGCCGGAGGAGGACGCCAGCGGTCAGCAGGCCTTCCAGGAGCGGTCAGTACACACACATACGTCTTTACAGGATGCTGAGGTGCTCGTGTGGGATTTTCAGGTTTGAATCAGGCTGTGAACATTGTTTTTGTCTAGACTCTCCTGTTTTAAATGCATCACGGACACCATGCAGGAGCTGGTGAACCAGAGCAAAGCGGCCCCTCAGTCTCCCAGCGTCCCCAAACAACCCGGACCCCCCGTCATGACCTCTGACCCCAACATGCTGAGCAATGAGGACGCTGCCGCTCATGTGAGTCACAAACCACCTGCTAGAGCCTCGTATACCTCAGTCTGAACCTGTCAGATGCTGTTCTTTAAAGTGCTTACTAATGATATGAATTAGCTTTTATTTTTATAATTACGTTTTTGTAATGTTCTTGTCATCTATGTTTGATATTTCTAATTGCCTTAAATATTTTGATAGTTAAGTTAGTTCAAATTTATTTCCGGTAGTTGCCAACATTTCTCTTTTTTTTTCCATTTCTTTTGTTTCTACTTTGTTCTTGTATTTGTTGTTTATTTTAGTTTGTCTTAGTACTTCAAATTACATTTAATTAATTTTGGTTAGTTCAAGTTCGTTTAAGTTTTACATTTTAGTACTTGAACTTGTGCTTTAAGTTGTACTTCATTCATTCATTCATTTATTTATTTAAGTGTTAGTCATTTTAATTTTAAAATAAATATATATATATATATTGGTTCATTTCCAAGGCAACATTTGTAATATTTTTTCCTGTAATATTTATATTTTCATTTTGTTATTAACTCGCAATTAGCTTTAAATGTCTTAATTAAATTAAATTTAAGTGTTTCCTCTTACATTTATATTTTTGTTTTTATTTCTTATTTCAGTTATATTAAATATTTAGTTTTTTTTTTATCAGTTTCAGTCATTATAGTACTCCAATTATTTTAGTTTTTCATTTAGTTTCCAAGTCAATATTTCGAATGTTTGTTTTTTCCTTCAATATTTATATATATTTTTTAATGTTTTATATTTCAAATTGGTTTTATCTTTAACTTGCATTCATTTCAGTTTTAGTAATTTTAATACTTCAACTTATTTTTTGTTTTTATTTATTATTTTTTTGCTTAGTTTCCAAGGCGACATTTCTAATGTTTTTCCTGTAATATGTATATTTTCATTGTTTTGTATAACTTATAATTATCTTTAAATTTTTTATTTAAATTTAATTTATTTTGAGTGTTTTCTCTTACATTTATATATATTTTTTATTTTTATTTAAATTATATTAAATATTTAGTTTTTTTTTTTTAGTTTTTTCAGTTTCAGTCATTTTAGTACTTTTTGTTTTTCATTTAGTTTCTGAGCCAACATTTCTAATGTTTGTCCAAGTCGACACTTTCCCTCTATCTATATTTGTAGTCTCACTAAACAGAAGTGTAGTTTTGGTTGAAGTTAACAGTAGCAGCACTGGTTCATTATGGACTCTGTTGGACTGGTTCTTCCCTCAGTTCGAGCAGATGCTGGGTCTCGCTCAGAGATCTCAAGACGAGCTCTTCCACATCGCGCTCTATAACTGGCTCATTCAGGCCGACCTCAGCGACACACTCCTGGAGGTACGAATGATGGCATACACAGATAGCTTGAAGTCTCTCTGCTCGAGGTGTTCAGGGTGTCTCCTCTGCTCCAGGTGAACTCTCCGTACCTCGAGGATCATCTGATGCACATGATCAAACAGGACCAGAGTAAAGTGCGAAACATGGACCTTCTGTGGCGATACTACGAGAAGAGCAGAAGCTTTGGGAAAGCGGCACATGTTCTGGCGCGGCTGGCTGACATGCACAGGTATCACGCTGGTTAGCCCCGCCCACTGAAATCTGATTGGTTCAGAATCTATCTTCTCATAACTGTGCCCTATGAAAACGCGGAATCCAGTCATAAAAACAGAATTTACAGTTTAACGCAAAATGTCACGGAATTGGTCAGGGTTTGGATGAATTAATCAAAAGTATGTCATTGCACTTGAATCAAATTGCTAAATGGACTAGTATATGAATAATAAAACTACAAAAAAAAAAGCGTTTTAGATATGAATTAGATATTAGAGGCAACCCATCAAAATGTAACTTTTGTTAAATCGGTTTAACTTGAAGAAAAATGTAGAACTATCATTCAGTAGAGTCTTAAATAATACTGCTACTACTACTGTTGAAAAAATATGAACCATGTTTCAATTCCATGTTTTAATTTGGCGAGAAGATCCCATTTATTTTCATTTGTTTGATTTTCATGGTTCATGCCTTCTTTTGATAACCAGAAAAATGTAAATGAACGACAATTTCATAAGGCTTTTGTAAAAACAAATAAAAAAATTTACGCATTCAAATAATTAGACAGAAGGTGTGAAAAAATAAAAGATTTCATAGAGCCCTAAACATGTACTTTTTAATAAACTGATGTTAAATTATCAATTAAAATCATTAAACATATGTTAGACATGCTTTTTAATTAATAAAATTAAATTTAACCATTAAAAAGCAGTCCAATAAAAATTAAAACGTGAAAAAAAGGAATCCCCAAAAAATAAATAAAGCTGAATTTTGTAACAAATAAAACTGATTTCATAGCACCCTGATCTAGATATTTAACGGACCGCTGCTTTACACTGACGTGAAGCGCTGTGAGATGTGTTTGTGTCGATCTGGTGTTGTCAGATGAACGTGATGGGTTTGTGTTGTGTGTGTGCAGCACGGAGATCTCTCTGAAGCAGCGTCTGGAGTACATCTCCAGAGCCATCCTCTCCGCCAAGAGCTCGTCCTGCGTCTCTTCACTGGGAGCCGACGGAGAGTTCCTGCATGAGCTGGAGGAGAAGATGGAGGTACTGAGACACACGGCTGCTGATGACCTTCACTCAGTGAAGAGCCCTGAGAAAACAATCTAACTGTCATTGTTTCTGATACAAGCTGTAATGTTTGAAGGGCTGCACAATTTGCCAAAAAAATTACATTTATATAGATATGATAAATGACTGTTTATATATCAGTATCCCTCATAAATATATATATATATATATATATATATATACACTGCCGCTCAAAAGTTTGGGATCAGTAGGATTTTTATTGTTTTTTAAAGAAGTCTCTTCTGCTCATCAAGCCTGCATTTATTTGATTAAAAATACAGAAAAAACATTAATATTGTGAAATATTATTGCAATTAAAAAAATCGGTATTCTATCTTAATATACTTTAAAATCTAATGTATTTCTGTGATGTGCAGCTGTATTTCCATCA
Organism: allo-octoploid hybrid of Carassius auratus x Cyprinus carpio; assembly: GCA_024542945.1. Lineage (NCBI taxonomy): Eukaryota > Metazoa > Chordata > Actinopteri > Cypriniformes > allo-octoploid hybrid of Carassius auratus x Cyprinus carpio. The sequence goes on along the minus strand of CM045026.1, from coordinate 1,243,039 downwards.
TCATTACTCCAGTCTTCAGTGTCACATGATCTTCAGAAATCATTCTAATATGATGATTTATTATCAATGATGGAACCTGTGATACTTTTGTCAGGATTATTTATAACAATATACACTACTGTTCAAAAGTTTGGGGTCAGTAATTATTATTATTATTATTTTTTTTATTCAACAAGGATGAGCTAAATTGCATTCAAAGTGATAGTAAAGACTTCTGTTGCTACAAAAGATTTCTGTTTTAAATAAATGCTGTTCTTTTTACTTTTTATTCATCAAAAAATCCTGACAAAAGTATCTCAGATTCCAAAAAAAATATTAAGCAGCAGAACAGTTTCAGCACTGATAATAAATCATCATATTAGAATGATTTCTGAAGATCATGTGACACTGAAGACTGGAGTAATGATGCTGAAAATACAGCTTTGATTCACAGAAATACATTAGATTTTAAAGTATATTAAGATAGAAAACCGATATTTTAAATTGCAATAATATTTCACAATATTACTGTTTTTTTCTGTATTTTTGATCAAATAAATGCAGGCGTGATGAGCAGAAGAAACTTCTTTAAAAAAAACAATAAAAATCCTACTGATCCCAAACTTTGAGTGGCACTATATCTACAATAATTCTAAAAGTAATTTTTATTATCGTTATATAAAATATTAAAATATGAAATTACTATTGTAAGTATTGTTATATTTAACTGTAAAGTAAAACAATGTGTATTTAAGAAAAATAATAAAATTACTCACTCGTTGCAAGTTTAACTATGAACAATCTTTTTTGATAAAAGGCTAAATATTATAAACATATATTTGATGAAGCTTAAAATGTAAAACTTAAATATAAATTTAAATTTAGTACTAAAAAAATAAAACTGCAATAAAAATTAAGCTATATAGAAATATTTAAATATGGCAATAAAAATGAAAATAATTTTATTGTGAATTTTTTCTTTTAAAACATGAACCAACTAAACGAAGTCAAGATCAGTTATAATAATTTTATTACTTTTGAGAAAGATTAACCATAAATGTTTTTTGTTACTTATTATAAAGCTTATTTTTTATCATTAAATTGAAATGTAATTACACAATCAGTTTTTTTTTTATTGCAACTAACCATGCGTTTCAGCTGAAGCATTAATTACTAAAACTGAAATAAAAAAAAAGCAAAAATGACAAACGTGCATAAATTTACCTAAACTAAACTTAAAATGAGAACTATGAGAATAACATCAGATCACCTGCTGCTCGCATGTAAATGAACACAGCTTTCCTCTGAAGCGCTCTGCGCATGTATTTCTTTAATGAAATTGCAGTGTTTGTGATTTGATAACTGCACCAAACCATGTCACAGTTTCAGTTTTGTTTTGCTGACTCGTGCAGGCCTAAGTTAGTGTGCTGTGTAATGCTGCTGTGATCCTGCAGGTGGTGCGGATTCAGGTGCAGATCCAGGAAACGCTCCGCAGACAGTATTCCCAGCATCCCTCAGTGCAGGGAGCCATCACACAACTCGACTCCGAGCTCATGGACATCACTAAGGTGAAAGGAGACGTTTCAGTTGCATGCACTTCCTGATCTGCTGTGTGTCATAAAAGGACTGTCCAAAAAAATACATAGTTCTTTAAGGCAAAACTGAGACCAAGCCGTTTACACAAAATGCATATTTTGCACATTTTCTAAAAGGGGATGTCTATCACCGTCACACACGAGAGCAATCCATGTAAAATTAATGCAAGTTCAACATCTTGAGATTTTATAGCAATTTTTCCCATCACACTCCATCTCATGTTTTTTAATGGAAAAAGTACTCTTTTAAGCAGCTTAATTAAATATTTGTGACCCTGGAGCACAAAACCAGTCATAAGGTTAAATTTTTTTAATTTTTTTAGGAGGACAATATTTGTCTGAGATACAACTATTTGAAAATCTGGAATCTGAGGGAGCAAAAAAAATCTAAATATTGAGAAAATCATCTTTAAAGTTGTTCAAATGAAGTTCTTAGCAATGCATATTACTAATCAAAAATTAAGTTTTGATATATTTACAGTAGGAAATTTACAAAATATCTTCATGGAACATGATCTTAATATCCTAATGATTTTTGACATAAAAGAAAAAGCTTGTTTTTTTCCTCTGAAATGATGCCTTTTAAATTTGAATATTGATGATATTTAAGTGCAGAGTTGGAATGTAGTTTTTCAGCCCTATTTCATAAACGTTTTGGTCTCTCTGTAGCTGTACGGTGAGTTTGCGGATCATTTCCGGCTGTCGGAGTGTAAGCTGGCCATCATTCACTGCGCGGGACATTCGGACCCCATCCTGGTGCACTCGCTGTGGCAGGAGATCATTGAGAAGGGTGACCGCTCTCGCTCTAGACTTCCTCTTCCTGTGCTGTGGGTCATGTGACTGACGGCTGCTGTTGTGTTTCAGAGCTGAGCGACAGTGTGGCCATGAGCCCGGCGGACCGCATGAGAGCGCTGAGCCTCAAGCTGGTGTCTCTGGGGAAGTTATACGCCGGAACACCTCGATACTTTCCTTTAGGTAGAGGTTTAACACTCTTGTGTGTGTGTGTGTGTGCGTGCGCGTGCGTGTGTGTGTGTGTGCGTGTGTGCTTGTGTGTGCGTGCGTGCTTGTGTGTGTGCGTGCGTGTGTGTGTGTGCGTGTGTGTGTGTGTATGCGTGTGTATGTGTGTGCGTGCTTGTGTGTGTGTGCGTGCGTGTGTGTGTGCGTGCGAGTGTGTGTGCGTGCGTGTGTGCTTGTGTGTGTGTGCGTGCTTGTGTGTGCGCGTGCGTGCGTGTGCGTGCGTGTGTGTGTGCGTGCGTGTGTGTGTGCGTGCGTGTGTGTGTGCGTGCGTGTGTGTGCGTGCGTGCTTGTGTGTGTTGCGTGCTTGTGTGTGTGCGTGCGTGTGTGTGTGTGTATGTGTGTGTATGTGTGTGGCGTGCTTGTGTGTGTGTGTGTGTGTGCGTGCGTGTGTGTGGTGCGTGCGAGTGTGTGTGCGTGCGTGTGTGCTTGTGTGTGTGTGTGTGTGTGTGTGTGTGTATGTGTGTGCGTGCTTGTGTGTGTGTGTGCGTGCGTGTTGTGTGCGTGCGAGTGTGTGTGCGTGCGTGTGTGTGTGTGTGTGCATGTGTGCTTGTGTGTGTGTGCGTGCTTGTGCGTGCGCGTGCGTGCGTGTGCGTGCGTGTGTGTATGTGTGTGTATGTGTGTGCGTGCTTGTGTGTGTGTGCGTGCTTGTGTGTGCGTGTGTGCGTGCGTGCGTGTGTGTGTGCGTGTGAGTGTGTGTGCGTGCGTGTGTGTGTGTGTGCTTGTGTGTGTGTGCGCTTGTGTGTGTGTGCGCTTGTGTGTGTGTGCGCTTGTGTGTGTGTGCGCTTGTGTGTGTGTGCGCTTGTGTGTGTGTGTGTGTGTGCGTGCGAGTGTGTGTGCGTGCGAGTGTGTGTGCGTGCGAGTGTGTGTGCGTGCGTGTGTGTGTGTGCGCTTGTGTGTGTGTGCGCTTGTGTGTGTGTGCGTGTGTGCGTGCGTGTGTGTGTGCGTGCGTGCGTGTGTGTGCGTGCGTGTGCGCTTGTGTGTGTGTGCGTGCGTGCGTGCGTGTGTGTGCGTGCGTGTGCGCTTGTGTGTGTGTGCGTGCGTGCGTGTGTGTGTGCGTGCGTGCGTGTGTGTGTGCATGCGTGCGTGCGCTTGTGTGTGTGTGTGTGTGTGTGTGTGTGCGTGCATGCGTGCGTGCGCTTGTGTGTGTGTGTGTGTGTGCGTGTGTGTGTAGCTCGTCTGGTGATCCTCGACTAGCTGCTTCTGTTCCTCTTCTGGATAAAAGCGTCTGCTAAATGCGTGAATGTACATCATCTGATCTCATGCTGTTTTTTGTGTGATCTTCAGACTTCCTGGTGAAGTTTCTGGAACAGGAAGTGTGCCGGCTGAACTGGGACGTGGGTTTCGTCACCTTCACCATGCAGGAGATTGGAGTTCAGCTTCCACGACTGCTGGAGGTTTACGACCAGCTCTTCAAGACGCGGGTGCGAGAAATGAGTGAAAAACTATTGCAGTGTTTAGATCAGGAGCGTTTCACTCTCTGTATTTTATCATCTCATAATCCTCTTAAGGATTGCTTAACAGTAATTATACATTTATTGACTATTATTATTGTTGTTATAATTTTTTAATATTTATTTATTAGTCCATAATCCTTTAAGGATTAATTAATGGTAGTAACATATTTATGTTTTTTTAATTATACATTTAATTTTAGATTTCTTATTTGTTATAAATCTTAATCAAAAGATTCTGAAGTGTATACAGTGTCAGGAGTAAACAAACCCAAAAATCTTCAAATGTTGTTAATAATAATAATAATAATAATTTCTGTGTTTCTCTCAGGACCCGTGTTGGCAGCGTGTGAAGAAGCCGCTGCACCTGGTGGAGTGCATCCACGTGCTCCTGTCAGGATATGTGCATGACCCCAGCCGAGTGCCCACCTACGACAGGCAAGATATTTACTCAATGTCCTACCGTAAATATATCAAAACTTAATTTTTGATTAGTAATATGCATTGCTAAGAACTTCATTTGAACAACTTTAAAGATGATTTTCTCAATATTTAGATTTTTTTGCACCCTCAGATTCCCGATTGGACTAGTTTAGAGCTAGTTTTGAGCAGCAGTTTTGTTGTGGAAACCTTTTTGTCACTCACTCTTTGGTTGATTGCAGACGGAGGTTCACTAACACTTGTCTGGATAACATCTGCGGGTATCTGGTGGAGCTGCAGTCCTTGAGTCCGAACGCGGCTCTGCAGGACATTATACGCAACTTTAAATGCCTTCAGGCCAAACTGGAGAAGCTCCATTGATCACAATGAAGGACTTGCCAGCGGTCGTTCTGTTCTTGATGATATCTGATAGACATCCTGAGACTACAGCAGCCTGACGCCTCTCATAGCACCAGGTTTCAGTCTTTATATTTACTGAAAATGAATAATGTTGACTCATCCAGCCATGAAAATGCCCAACACACATCCGAAATAAACACTTCTGATATGTATTCTTCAGTTTGCGTAAGTTCTTGTGGTCATCAGTAGATATGAAGGTGTATAATACATGAGTTTAATTTCTTATCCAGTTATAGTTAATCAGCGGTGTCTGTATGTGCTCATAAACTGTCCGAGGAGGCACTTATTCTAAATGTTTTCCACTGCTGAAACACTGTCTGTGGTTGGTAACTCCCCCACGGATGCTGGTTTTTATGTTTCTTGATTGGGATGTGATGGTGGATGGATGGGATGAAAGGAAACATCGTGCTCTCGGGGGTTTTTGTCGTCAGGTTCAACAGGAGAGACTTTTATGAAAAGGACAAATTTTTATGAAGGCCTGAATCTTTTCAACCACCTTCTAGTTTTGTGTATTATGCATTGCAAATGATTTGAAAATAAAATAATAAAAAGAAAAAGTTTTGTTTTAAATTACAAATGTGTAAAATTAGTGTTTTTCTGAGTTGTTTTAACATTTAAAAAAAAAAAAAAAATCTGTATTATGAATTATTTACAATATTGATTTTTTTTTATAAAACTGACACATAATATAAATATAGCTTTAAATTAATTTTGTAGCTTGTAATTTATAATTGAAAATAATTTTGTGTGTAGTCGACTAGACAATAGTGCTTAGTTGCAGTACTGTTTTTGCTTTATATTTTTACGAAGACTACATTCAAATTACTGTAATTTTAATGATATAATATAAAAAAAATATTTTTGAAAATTGTATATCTGGGGCAGGAAACCATCATTTCATTTTTACCTCCGAGATCGCGTTCGTTCTTTTCTCCTTTTTTGAGCGGGAAAAGAAACCAATTCAAAGACGAGCAAGGTAGGATATTTATTTGTAAACATCTTATTTCAATTAATCAGCGAACTAAGCCAGTAGTACTGACCATTATGTTAACCTACTGACTGTCATGTAAACATGGTTGAAGATGCAAAAGGCCTAGGAGCTTTTCAAAACTGATTCAGTTAAAAAATTCCGTAAAATGATTCACAGGTTCAAAGCACTCCAATCGCGAATCATTTGATTCAGATCAGGACTTCAAAGCACGTATCCCGAATATTGGAATTAGATCGGGACTTCGGAGTGGCATCGAAGTATTTGATTCTGATTGGAACTTTGGATCGCGAATCATTTGATTCAGATCAGGTTTTCACAGCGGATTCGCTAATTGTTTGATTCAAACCGGAGCTTCGAATCGCGGGGCACGATCAAATGATTCGCGATTCGAAGCTCCGGTTTGGGTCAAATAATTATATTTGTAATTTAAATGTTTATTACTGTAATCTGAGCACAGATACAAATCCCTTAAGAAAATTAACCATGGTTTTATAATGGTTAGTGTAGCAAAACCATGGTGGTTAGTATGGTTTAAATATAGTAACCATTATGTGTGTTTTTTTTTTTTGTTTTTTTTTGTAAATTTACACCCTTACATACACACAGGATGAATATAGACTAGAGTTGCCTTTTTGACTGCTTTAGAATTAAAGGGGTCATATGATGTGATTTCAAATTTTTCTTTCTCTTTGGAGTGTAACAATCTCTTGGTGCATAAAGAAGATCTGTAAAGTTGCAAAGACTAAAGTCTCAAATCCAAAGAGATATTCTTTATCAAAGGACTGCTCCACTCCCTCCTAAAACGGCTCGTTTAAACACGCCCCACATGTCTACCTCAGTATGTGGGAAGATTTGCATAACAGCGCCATGTTGTGTAGACGCTGTGTGTTTCGTTGTGAAAGCGAAGCTACTTTGTTTGTTCTTCCAAAAGAGGACAGGACTAGAAATCAGTGGTTAAGTTGTATTTCAACACTGTTCAGAACAGTTCAACCCAAATATTCGTGTGTACAATGCATTTTATGGAGAACTGTTTCCTGATCCTGGGAGAGAAGACTACAATGCCGGCAATTATGACTCACAGCCTGTAAGTATGTTTTATATTCAAAGAATGTGCCACTGATGATTCAAACGCTAGTTTTGAGCAGTGTAGAGTAGCGCTTGTTGTTTGTTGTTTCTCCGATCACAAATGCAGACATGATTTTATGTTTACACAGCGCGATATGCAACAACGCATTAAAACACAGTATAAGTCATTATAATCAGTAATTATGTCCTCACTGGATGCAACAAATGCCTAGTTTGTAATGGGTTTTATTTGTTTTGTCTCATTTCCGTCACACGGTTGAGGTATTCAGCCAATCACAACACACTGGATAGCTGGCCAATCACAGCACACCTCGCATTTCAGAACGATGAGCTTTGTAAAAATCGACGCGTTTCAGAAGGCGGGGCATAGAGGAGCAACAATAATGAACATTATGTGGAAAATAATGTGTTTTTAAACTTAAACCACATAAACACATTTCATTACACCAAATACACAAAATAGTGTTCTTTTTAGCAGCATCATATGACCCTTTTAACGTTGTTAGTGCTTCTCTAGATTAACTTTGAATAAAGAAAAGAGAGGTTTAGAGCAAGTAAATGTTTGTATATGTATAAGAAATTTAACTAGCAGATTAATTGAGTTAAATTTCCCTATATTCTCTTTTGAGCAGTAAAACAATCCAAAGATAACATCTTTAAAACAGAAGGAAAGGTCACTTACAAAATCAGACTGGATGAACATAAAAAAAAAAAAGCTAATATCAAAACCAACTGCAGAGATAATGAACATTTTCAACAGCTCTGATGTTGACTAGATTTTATTTGAGGGATTGTGGTTATAAAAGGCTGTTGAGTTCATACGTATTGGTCCTGCACTACTTATAGATTCAGCTCATTTGAATAAATATGTCAGTGTTGGCCATCGTTGTTGAAGGCTTATGTTTACTGTAAAGTGATGATGCAAAGCAAGCAGGTTGGATGTATATATAATATGAGCCTTATTCTTCAGTGCTATTCAGTATGATTCATAAAGAAGTCAATCACTAGTCGACTCAGTTACAAAGTTTACGTTTAAATGTTATTGAAATTACAGAAACACTTTCAAGATCCCATTACTTAATACATTAACTAACAATGAGCAATTCATTTCTTACAGTATTTATTAATCTTTGTCAACGTTAGTTAATAAAAATACAGTTCATTGTTAATTCATGCTAGTTCAGTTTCATTAAATAATGTTATTTAACATTTGTAGCAATAGCCAACAATACATTGTATGGGTCATAATTATACATTTTTCTTTTATGCCAAAAATCATTAGGATATTAAGTAAAGATCATGTTCCATGAAGATATTTAGTAAATCTCCTACCGTAAATATATCAAAACTTAATTTTTGATTAGTAATATGCATTGCTAAGAACTTCATTTGAACAACTTTAAAGATGATTTTCTCAATATTTAGATTTTTTTGCTCCCTCAGATTCCAGATTTTCAAATAGTTGTATCTCAGACAGATATTGTCCTCCTAACAAACCACACATCAATGGAGAGATTATTTATTCAGCTTTCAGATGATGCATACATCTCAATTTTAAAAAATTGACACTTATGACTGGATTTGTGCTCCAGCGTCACATATAAGTATACAAAATATTATAAATATGCTTTAAATATATTGATTATAATGTGCTATCCTCCTTTGTTTTTGTAAATAACATTGAGGAGAATTGCACTCACGTGCAGATTTATAATTTGTTAAGTGGCATAACGAACATAATTACAGTGATCGCTGGCAGCAATTACCAAAGCACTGGAGGGACAGTCACTTCTGTTTCTGCTTTGGTAGTGGAAAAAATGATAAACCAGTTGTATATTCCTTTACTACGGTTCCCACATTTCATATAATAATAAAAAACAAGAGGTATTTGCATATACAGTGCTGTTTACTTTAATCATCAAAACAAGCTTCTTTCCTGAGATGGTTTTCCAGTCCAGTTCTTACCGCCAAGAGCAGTTGAGTTTCTTCACACCGTGCAAGTACACATAGGGAACGAAACAGGTGTAAGATGCTCCTATAAAGTTGGTGAGTTTGACAGCGAGGATGGAGTTTCTGAAGCTGCTGTAGATGCGGAGCACAAGGTGAGTGAACCAGCAGAAGATGAAGATGGTGGCGACTGCAACCACACTTTTAGCTGCTCGGACCTGGTTACTCGTATTGGATCTGACCTGCGTCTTCAGTTGTGGGTCAGTGACGGTATTCACGACTTTAGCCATATTTTCTTCTGTAGGTGGTGCAGTTCTTCCTTTGGAGTGTTCCGTGATTCGTTTTTGACTCCGGAGCAGCGTTAAGACGATCTGCACGCTGGCGTAGGTGATCCCAACAAGTGGAACCACGTTCGCCAGAATCAGATACAGCGCATCGAACGTCTTTTTCTCCGCAGGCGTTGGGAAACGTTCTTCACAGACTTCTAAAGTCTCGTTCCCATCGTGTTCTGCAATGAAAAAGTGGGGAACGCTGAACATCAGCGACACGATCCAGCTCCCAGCCAGCAATACGCCGACTAACCTCAGATTATCCATCTGCACCGGAGCCCCTCCGCGTCTGATGGAGCCCACCAGCTTCTGGTGCCAATACACGCTGATGAACAGAGTGGAGAAGATGCTGCTGGTCTCCGAGAGATCGGAGGAGAACTGAAGCACCCCGCAGTAGTTCCTACCCATGAACCAGTTGTTCACAAACTGCGTCAATGTGTCTGGAAGATCCACCAGGCAGTTTGTGATCAGATTGGACGCGGCCAGGTTCATGAAGAGGACGTCGTTGGGTCGCAGTTGAGAGCTGGATTTGGGAACAGAGCGCAAACCCAGCCAGAAGTTGCCTATAATGCCAGTCAAGCAGAAAAACGCTCGTATTGATGATTCAATCCAGTCTTGAGCCTCCATCTCTTGTAGACGGTTTGGGAGAGACGCTTGCTTGCATGTACAGATCCAGCGGCTGGGGGTCGACTTTATAAGGTATGAGCTGATGACATCATGGTCACATGTCACTTTAATCTCCTCCTGCTATAGTGTGAATTAACCCAGAACTAATATTGGGTGCATTTAGAGATCAACACTTGATAATTGTATTGAAACATTGACCATTTTTCTGACAGTCAGTCATTTGCATAATTGTTATTCTACTATTAAACTATTGAAACAAAAACCCTGTGTTTTTCTGCTTTAATGTGTCATGAAAGAAATGGAAGAGGGGAGAAAATAACCAATAAAACACAGACCCACAACACGCTCATCATACAGACAAATGAATATTCAAATATCTTTAAAACAGAAAGAATAAAGACAGCCACTTTTTGTTTACCCTTTTTATTGTAATTTTTGGTCTATATATCATTGTTTGCTGTGGATCACAGTAATCCATCGTGTCATCAGGTGTATAAAAAAAGTGTTTTAGGGTTTCATGAGACTTTTTATATTGCAAATGGTTTGAAAATCAAACTAAACAAACTTTTAATTGAAAGTATAATTTTCTGCAAGTGAAACTTTCAGCTGAATTGATCATCAGCAGAGGCTATATTAATGCTTTTTAAAAGTTTGTGGCTTAATATAAATATAAATGTCAGTGAGTGAGATGACATAACAGTCAGTCAAAATAATTTTTTAACCCTGTAAATCCTGACATATTAAATTATTGCATATTATATATATATATATATATATTTTAATAGTTTGATTCTTTAGACAAAATCTAATACAAAAGTCTTTGCATGTGTGTTTTTTGTTCAGTATTATACTTGATCTATCAGGCTTTTATGGCTCATATAGTATAAGACAGTTAAATTATGAAAGAAAGAAACAGCTACATTTTATTCAGAGTCCCAAACTGAGCACACATATGCAGTTTGGTGCAGAAGCTGATTTTTATATGGACAGAAAGTGATTAAATTCTGAAGCTTTTAATGTAAATCGAGATCTTTATAACAGTAGAGCAGAGACTGACATAAAATGATGTAAATATCTGTCATCTCCAGTAATGTGTCTGAGTGAGATGAGATGTAAATGATCCAAACATATAATGCAGTGATTGAGAGATGAAGAAATAAAGGCTCCTCAGAAGATGTGAGATGTTCTGGAGGCTTGTGAAGATCATTCCTCCGCTGAGGAACAGTGAAAGTAAAGCTTCTGGAAACAAACGCTCCTCAAAAGATCCTGATGATCAGATTTGAGACTCTAAAACATGATTGATGGAGAATCAAGTAAAGCTGAGCTGCTTCAGTCCAGTAAGAGTTCATCTGGAGATATTACTGCAGTTATTCTGACCTTTACTTGATCAAAATCACTCCAGATCTGACACCAGAAGCAGCAGCTGAAGCTGATTACACTAAAAGAGCTTCTCCTGGATAAAAACTCTGCTATCAATCAGAGACAGAAGACCTGCAGGAGATTGTGAGTGACAGGTTTAGTCTTGATCGTGTTAATCATGTACAGGCCTTTGCGTATCAAATATAACACACATACACAGTACGGTTAACGCTGGTTGGTTTAAGGTCCAGTGCTCTTCACCATCTCAGCTGACGCGAGGTTTTTGTGCTTATTTGACGGCAAAAATAACACACCAATAACTGCGCTCATAAGCAGGTTTTTAATCCGTCAAGTGGAATAACAAACATAATTGCACTGACGTCTGGTCATAATTATCAAAGCACAAGAGAACAATCATTTTCATTTTCTTCCCTTAGCTACACCCAACATATTCTACACTCTTATATATTCCACATCTACATGTTTAAAGCCTTTATACAGACGCCGATCACTCAAATCTTTTATCTTTTAAAGCTATATTGGTGTGGTCAGCTGAGTGCACTAATGGTTTCCCAGGATGCACCACGCTTACCAAACTCACCAGGTCTTACCGCCAAGAGCAGTTGAGTTTCTTCACGCCGTGCAAATAGACATACGGGACGAAACACACGTAAGATGCTCCTATAAAGTTGGTGAGTTTGACAGCGAGGATGGAGTTTCTGAAGCTGCTGTAGATGCGGAGCACAAGGTGAGTGAACCAGCAGAAGATGAAGATGGTGGCGACTGCAACCACACTTTTAGCTGCTCGGACCTGGTTACTCGTATTGGATCTGACCTGCGTCTTCTGTTGAGCAGCTGCTCTAGAAGCATCTGCGGAGATCGGAGAGCTTTCTTCAATGCCGCGTTCTGCTTCCAGTTCTTGGTCTACAGATGAAGGTTGGGGGTTTGCTCCATTCCTGGAGAGATCCTTGATTCGTTTTTGACTCCGAAGCAGCGTTAAGACGATCTGAACGGTGGCGTAAGTTATCCCCATCATTGGAACGACGTTAGCCAGCGTGAGATACACACCATCAAACGTCTGCTTGGCTGCAGGTGATGCGAAACGTTCTTCGCAAACCTCAGAACTCTCGTTCGCATTGTGCTCTGCGATGAAGACGTGCGGGAGACTGAACGCAGTCGACACGATCCAGCTCCCAGCGAGCAATACGCCGACTAACCTCAGATTATCCATCTGCACCGGAGCCCCTCCGCGTCTGATGGAGCCCACCAGCTTCTGGTGCCAATACACGCTGATGAACAGAGTGGAGAAGATGCTGCTGGTCTCCGAGAGTTCGTGGGAAAACTGAGTCACGCTGCAGTACTCTTTACTCGTGAGCCAGGATCTGGCGAAGTGCGCCACGGTTTCCGGCAGGTCCACCAGACAGTTCGTGATCAGATTGGACACGGCCAGGTTAACAAGGAGGACATCGCCGGTCCGAAGCTGAGATCCAGATTTGGGCAGAGAGCGCAAACCCAGCCAACTGTTCCCTATGAGACCCGTGCAGCAGAAGAAAGCTCGCATTAATAATTCAACCCAGTCTGGAGCCTCCATCTCAGAGATGGATCTTCTTGTATCGTCAGTAATACTTTTCGTTGGTTCGCGGCTAAATTTATAAGCTGTGATTGGCTGACATCATCCAGAACTTGATGACGTCATCAAGAACATATTATCAGTGTTGTCCTGGTTGCCTAATTGCAGTACATGTGTAATTAACATAGTCATGCAACAAAACAATACTCCATGAGTGTATAAAGCTATTATCAAACACACACACACACACACACACACACACACACACACACCACACACACACCACACACACAAACACACACACACACACACACACACACACACACACACACACCACCACACCACACACCACACACAACCCCTCACACAACCATCTCACACAACCAACCACACACACACAACACAACACACACCACAACACACAACAAACACACACACAGCACACACAACCTACAACACACCACACACACACAGACAAACACACACACAACACAAACACACCACAAAACACACAACACACACAAAACACACACGCACAAACACAGACAACACACACACACACACAACCACCCACTCACACACACAACATACAGCACACACACACAACACAAACACACACACACACACACCAAACACACACACACACAAACACACACACACACAAACACACACACACACACACACACACACTCACACACACACACAACACACACACCACACACACACACAAACACACACACACACACATACAAACACACAAACACACACACACACACACAACACACACACACACACACACAACACACACACACACACACAAACACACACACTCACAAACACAGACACACACACACACACACAAACACACCACACACACACACAAACACACACACACACACACACACACACACACACACACACACTCACACACACACAAACACACACACACACACACACACACCCACACACACACACACACACACACACTCTCACACAAACACACACACAACACAACACACACACACACACACACACCCCACACTCACACACACAAACACACACACTCCACACACCACACACACACACCACACATATTTACACACACACACACACTCTCACACACACACACACACACACACACACACAGAGTTACACACACACACACACACACAGAGTTACACACACACACATGGCAAAAAGTGGTAACCTGCAGTTGTTACTTCAAAGAGCTATATATCTACATGATATAATCATCTAAAGGTAATTAGTTTGATTCATTTTTTTTCAAGTCTTTTGACTCAAATAAAAGCAGTTAATTTAGATGTTACCATTTTAGGTTTATATTATATATATATTTAATAATTATTAATAAATGTTTTGTTATGCATGAATTTATTTTAAAAAAATAAACCTTTTTTTTTGTTAAATAATGTCGTGCTACCCTTATGTAATTTCATAGGTTTATGAGATTATTCTTCTTTTTTCTTTTTTTGAAAATTGTTATATTGATAATTTATATAAGTGCAGTGTAAAGCCTGATTTGATTAATTTGTTATTTGTTATTATTGGTTGTTATTTTGTAATTAGCATTGGTTTATAAGAAGGTTTTAGTGGAACTGAAGTTTAGGTGGTTTCTTTTCTTTTTTTAATTTTTTGATATGAATATCAACATCTTCAGCTTCCACTCATTCAGTGCAATTAATATTTGCATTTATGCATTTTGAAGATGCTTTTATCCAAAACAATTTTACAACAGAGAAGCAATTAATTTCAGAGTCAGCGATACTGAACGACAGGTTATACGTTTTTCACGGTTGAAATAATGCAAACATAAAACATAATGCATGTAGTAAGAGTAACAGAAGGGTAAACAATAAAATACGAAAACAAAAAGCATAAGTCTTGCTTTTACACAATAAAACAATTTTATTTTTCTTAAAATTATTTATGGTAACTTTGCTTTAGAGACAGCTGGTTTCACACAAAGCATGCAGAACTCCAATAATATTAATTACTATTATGATAATTTGAATATTTTGTGTTTTTCTGATTTAGACAGTTAATTAAAATATTATAACTGAATTAAGTTTGAAATAATAAAATATATAAAACATTATTGTAAGGGGTGGGTTTAGATTGGAGTAGGTGTACTCGTTAATAAAACACAATCTTACAGGTCGAAAATTAAATTTTTTGCGATTTTCCATCCGTAGCTGTATCCCTTCAAGCCAAGAGTTTATTTGCAAAAACAGAAAATTAATTATTTTATCATGTTTTTATTGTGTTAGTTAGCTGTAATTTTTAGTTATTTTTTAACCTAATCAAAATAACCCAACTGCAGTTTGACTGAGATATGTATATATATATATATATATTTAAAATATATATATCTATGACAGGCACCCTCTGAACGCGCATGCGCACTGGCGGCGCTCGCACGCGTCTGCTTCTATGGCAACGCAGCGGGAATCATGGGAACTGCGTTCGCTGTTTGGAAAACCGGAAGTGGAGGGAGATTCGAAAAACAGCGGAATAAACCGAGTCGGAATGTGTTTATTAAAGTCATGGCACGATGGTAGAGTATGAGGACGCTTCAGCACGGGTTTGTGACTCTACAGAAGCGGAGTCGCGCGCGCGTGTCGAGTGTGAGGCTGTGTTGTCATGCTACAGCTAACGGTGTCTGCGCGCGCTAATGTCTCTTCAGCTGAATAGAGTTCAGAGTCATCTTAATTATCATTTCTAATGTTTATTTCTTCCGTTTCAGACATGTTTGTGTCTACACTCATCGTTCAGCTGATCTTATACTTTATTTTAGCTGCTGATTTTATTTGATCGGATTTAACGTTATCTGACTGCAGCTGCGGTGGAAAGTTATTTAATAACAACAACGCAATTAATTTGAGCTTACTTAACAGTAAATATAATTTTTTTATTATAATAATTTACTTCAATCCCGTATTTTGGCTGCTGATTTGATTCATCTGACTGCTGCGAATGAATTCGGTAAATAATAATAACAACAACAATGCAATTTATAGAGTATTTTGAGTAAATATTATTTTTTTTATCAGCGAATTATTTTTTTAAATTATAATATTAATGCAATTAATATAAGATTATTTAAAGTCAATTTTATATATATATATATATATATATATATATATATATATATATATATATATATATAATTATAAGCATTTACTTAATTATCTTTTCTTTTAGCTGCTGATTTGATTTATCTGACTGAATTATAATAATGCAATTAATTATAGATTCAATATCACAGACTGAGTCAGTATGATAATTTTCAGTTATATTATGCATTTAATTTAATAACTTATTTTTGCTGCTTCTTTGATTTCTCTGACTGACTGCTACGGTTGAATTAAAAAAAAAAATTATTATTATTGTGCCTTTTTATTATAATGCAATTAATTTCATTAAGTCAGCATGTGTAATATATTAAACTAATTATGTTTATTTGTGGTTGTGCTGATAGTTTAGCTGTAAAGCAGATAAAAACACACAAACAGCTGAATCTGATTCAAGGTATTAAACTGCTAATAAAGCTGCATGAGTGTTTTGAGTTTATTAATATGTTACGTGGCTGTGCATACAAGTTAATTTCGGTCATTGATCTCGTGTCTTGTTTTAGCCGGATGCTGTAGGATACAGACCGCCTCTGAAACTCACCGTCAGTGCCGAGGATGGAAGTGAAGTTGGAGGTTTTGTTGTCGTCCGGCATCAAGCGCAGAAAGCCGTGGCCCAGATTCTGCTGGCTGGGGAGGGTGAGATCCTACTCTTACAGATCCGCTGACGTGTCATACAGACACCGACGTGTGTGACCGCTCCGCACCGTCTGCTTGCAGGAGAAGGAGGGTGTGTTTCTGCTGGATGACAGCCGGATCAGCGAAATACATCTGGTTTCGGGACGGACCAAAAAGAAGACCCCAAAGCTCCAGCCGCTGTTGCAGAGCGTGGTGACCATGTCAGCGTCTCAGGATGGTAAGGGCTGTGAGATCTGTGATAAATCCCCGGCGCTGCTGCTGCTGTGTCTAACAGTGCTGTTTGCAGGCGTGTGGCTGGCGGGTCTTCTGCTCTCTGGAGAGCTTTTCCTGTGGAACAAAGACAGGGATTCGCTGAAGACGGTCTCGGCTGTTCCTGAGGTTCATCAGCTGCTCTCTTCCGTCCCAGGTCTGTGTGAGAGTTCTTATTCCTGTTTCTTCTAAGCGGCTTCACGGTAATACACAAGAAAATAGTGGTGTTTATGTGAATGATGATTAGAATCGGCTGAAATCTGACACGTCCCAAGATCAGGATGAGTTTGTTTCTTCATCAGGTTTGTAGAAATGTAGCATTGCATCGGTGTCTCAGTAAAGTGAATGGGTGCCGTCAGAATGAGAGTCCAAACAGCTGATAAAAACATCACAATAATCCACAAGTAATCCACAGCACTCCAGTCCATCAGTGAACATCTGGAGAAGACAAAAGATGAAACACATCCAGCATTAAGATGTTTTTAACTCAAATACATAGAGTCTATAATCCATAATAACACTTCCTCCAGTGAAAAAGTGTTCTGGTGTGAATCAGGAGAGAAATCTGCACAGATCAAGCAGCGTTTAAACAGCTCTAAACAAATATGTGTCTGGATTTTGATGTGAGAGACAACAGCAGATGCACTTTTTCACTGCAGGAAGTGTTATTATGGATTATGAACTCTATGTATTTGAGTTAAAAACGTCTTAATGCTGGATGTGTTTCATCTTTTGTCTTCTCCAGATGTTCACTGATGGACTGGAGTGCTGTGGATTACTTGTGGATTATTGTGATGTTTTTATCAGCTGTTTGGACTCTCATTCTGACGGCACCCATTCACTGCAGAGCATCCATTGCTGAGACACTGATGCAGTGCTACATTTCTACAAACCTGATGAAGAAACAAACTCATCTGCATTTGGGATAGTTTGCATAAGAGTAAATTTTCAGCTTTTCTTTTAATTCCACAATGTTCAACTCACAACTCAACTACGGAGGAAAATAAGTCAGTTCAGTGTTGATTCAGTGCAATAATAGTGCAGAGTTCATTAAATTATTAGGCTCAAACTATCAAACTTTTCTTGATGCACATCTGGAAATGCTCCTCAAGCGAACACGTTCTTGTCTTGCGAAGGTTCAGCGACGCGGCTTTCTCTGCTGGTTTCGGAGAACGCACACAGAGTTTTCCTGGCCGCTCTCACAGGACAGGTGTTCCTCTGGGAATGCTCTTCTCCTCAGGATCTGAGCGGCCCGCGGGACAGCACGGTCCCGGGACGCTGGAGTCAGATATCAGACCACGAGAACATTCAGCTGCCCTCCACAACAGACAAAGAGGCTTCGGTTCACAGTGTGTTTGTGAAGAACCAGGTGAAACAGCAGAAGCACTGATCTGATGCAGATGTCGTTGTTGTTTAGGTTTCTGGTGCATGTGTTTTATTTGACTCTGGTGTTTTTAGGCAGTTGGTGACGTGTGTCTGAGCGCGTTTGTCTTCGTTGCTGAAGCGCAGCTCATCGTCACCTTTCTGAAGATCCAGTGGGACTCGACGTGGGACAACAAACTCCGGTCAGATGATGCTAAATGTGCTTTTATTTATTATCATTTACAGCTCTTTTGAACCTATGTTCATTTAAAAGCATTGTTTTGGTAATTGTGCTTATGGCGACTGACTTATTATTAATGATGAATGTTATTAATTATTGAACATGGGTCTCTTTTATTACATTGCTTTTGGCACAATTTGTAAAAATAAAAAGCCACTTGGTAAAATTAAATACAGTTAAATTAAATAAATAACATTTATGCCTTTATGTTAAAGTTTTATGTTTGTGCAATATAAAAGTATAAAATATGTAAAAATAAAATAAAAATACAGTGCATATGTGTTTAAGATTTATGTTTGCACAATATAAAAGTATAAAATGTTAAAAAAACCATAAAAATACAGTGCATATGTTTATGTTTGCACGATATAAAAGTATAAAATATGTAAAAAAAAAAAAAAATACAGTGCATATGTTTAAGTTTTATGTTTGCGCGCTATAAAAGTACAAAATGTAAAAAAAAAAAACATAAAAATACAGTGCATATGTTTATGTTTGCAAAATATAAAAGTATAAAATATGTAAAAAATAAAAAATAAAAAAAAATAAATACAGTGCATATGTTTAAGATGTATGTTTGCACAATATAAAAGTATAAAATATGTAGAAAAAAAAGAAACAAACAAAAAAAAACATAAATATACAGTGCATATATGTTTATGTTTGCACAATATAAAAGTATAAAGTATGTAAAAAAACAAAATAAAAAAAATAACATAAATATAGAGTGCAGGAAGATAAGGCTCCATGTAAACAACAATTTATTTTTATCAAGTTAAGAGTAAAAAATAAATTAACCTACAGAAATGTATATGTCAAAGTCATGAAAATAGTATTAATTTATAAACCAGAAATAATCACTATGATGTACATGAATAAATGAACAAATAATAAATGAGCATTATTTACAAAGCAATAATGAAATGATCTTTTACAATATATTAAAGAAGAAAATCTTTTTGCTGCAAGGGATACGCCATTTGAAGGGCTTATTTCTTACATTTTATAGTTAATTTAATTAGAATAATCAGACACTTGCATTGCATTCAAGCTATACGTGTATTTTCCTGGAATGGTTTGACAGTTCAGCAGGTTTCAGAGTTGCCTGGATCTCTCGGTGGTTCCCGCTCAACCAGCTGCTGCCTCCGTGTAAACCGCTGAAGTCCAGAGGCGCTCTGATCCCAGCATTCTCTCCTGACGGTCGACTCCTCGCCGTCGTCCTCAACCAGAAAGACCCGCAGGTGAACTCCACACTGCACTGGTTTCCAGTAGATCATGTGCTAGATTTGTGCGGTGATTAAAAGCTGCTGTGTTCTTGTCAGGCGACGCAGGTGCTGTTCATCAGCACTCAGAACTTTGTGACCGTGTCCAGTCTGTTAGGAGGATGTGGCGTTAAGACGCTCAGAATACCAGCTAAATATGTGAGGTGGGTGATCATATCTGACTGGCTGGCTGTAAGCACTTACTAGAGAACAGTTTTAACCCTCATCCGTCCTCCTGAACCTAGAACAAAAGTGTCCCTCATGGGCCAAAATGACACAAAGGATAAAAATGACACTAATTTTTTTTTTGTTAGTCCAGAAATCTTATGTTGATCCATTTTTATATATTTTTTCTAAATATTTATGTAGATTTTCTAATATTTTTTGGGGATTTTTATTATATTCACCTTTTATTCTGGATATTTTTAAGAAAATATAAGCAAATAAGCAGTTTTTGTACGTTACTACACCAAAAAAACAAAAAAACACAGACACAATTTCAGTCCTGTGATCTTGGAATTGAGTCACTGAGTGTCTCTGATGCCATCTGGTGGGAAAAAATGACATAAAATTGCATTTTATGGTTACAGCCACTAGAGGGGATCCTATGGAGATTTTTAACTGAGCAAAACAAGTGAAACATGACAAATTAGAAAATCATGAGGCTTCAGTTTGGTTGTTTATGGATTCAAATATATATTGTAACATTACAAAATACATATTTTGTAAAAATAACAACAAAAAACTGAATTATAAACTAATCATATGTATGTTCATACAATTTCATAAATATGAAGTAAATATATAATATATTTTTAAAAATATAAATGTGATATAAACTCAATCACATCACTTAAATTTAACTGTGTTAAGTAAAAAAAACAATTAACATATTATAATGTGTTCTATGAGAGTGTGTGTACCATGTGTGTGTTTGTGCATGTGTGTAATAAAAACGCAGTTTTCTCATAAATTCCATTCTTTCTTATATGGGTCAAAATGACCTGAGGGATGGATTTAATTTAGTATAAATTTTATTCATATTATATATAAATATATTTGTGTCCCTGCAGCACAGAAGCAGTCATCAGCAGCACAGGTATATTTGTAGCAATAGACAACAATACATTGTATGGGTCAAAACTATCGATTTCTCTTTTATGACAAAAATCATTAGGATATTAAGTAAAGATCATGTTCCATGAAGATATTTAGTAAATGTCCTACTGTAAATATATCAAAACTTAATTTTTGATTAGTAATATGCATTGCTAAGAACTTCATTTGAACAACTTTAAAGATGATTTTCTCAATATTTAGATTTTTTTGCTCCCTCAGATTCCAGATTTTCAAATAGTTGTATCTCAGACAAATATTGTCCTCCTAACAAACCACACATCAATGGAGAGATCATTTATTCAGCTTTCAGATGATGTATAAATCTAGTTTAAAAAAAATTGACCCTCATGACTAGTTTTGTGCTCCAGTGTCACACATATATATATATATATATATATACACTACAAATAATGAGCTTCAAAATGAGAGACTTTTTAAAATCTCCTCCATGTTCATAAAGCGCTTGAATATTGAGAATAGTGATTTAAAAGAGGTTTGTGAGATTGTTTCACTCCCCGTCTTTGAGACTCTAGATTTATTTTTGTCATATACACAGTTATGAAGAAGCGAGCAGCAGCTTGTACGTTATGTTCAGCAGATGAATAGAAATCAGCAGTAGGTTGAATAAGGCGCATGCAGGCGCGGCAGTAGCAGGATGTGCTGTGTCCTGCAGGTCATACTGGGCCGGTTCTGTGAGCTGGACTCCAGAAGGGCTTTATCTGGCCTGTGTGCTGAAGAGAGGCTCTCTGCTCCTGCTGGCGCGTCTCGGTGGACTCGTCTCTCTGTCCACTACAGGATGCAGCGTTGAGTTCGGTGCGGCCCACTTCCTGCCTCTTCACCCGCTGGTCACCTTCAGGTGATTTGACTGCTTCCTCTCGTTTATGATGTTTACTGACCCTTCCAGTGTCACCGAGTGAAGATATGAGGTTGTTTTTTTTCCTCTCATGCAGTTTTAGAAACATTAAAGGAAGAAATGCAGTCAAAAATGTTTCTTTTTTTAACCGTTACACATTTTATGTTGGTTCTTCTTTTCCTAAATATATTGTATGTATTTGTAATTGTTTTTTTAGGTTGCTTTTTAACTGTTTCTAAATAACTTTTAACATTTTGTATTGATTTATTATTTTTTCTTGTATTGATTTAAATGGTTTTTAATTTTTTTTATCGTTTCTTTAATCGTACATGTGTATGTCTTAATTTAAATTTTTATTATACAGATATACACATTTAATAAAATTATTGAAATACATTTTCAGAAAACGTGTTCAAATAATTTCACACTTTTTAATAAAAAAGCACCTTTTACAAAAGTTTTTATTTAATGTTGTATTTATTAAATATATACTTAGCTTGCACAAATAATAATCTTTTTTATTAGATAAATACTTGTTTTACGTATGTATTAATAAAACCTTTCAGGTTTTATGACATCTTTTTAACTGTTTATAAACAATTAATATTAAGAAAAATATACATATTGCTTGTGAATGCAAATATCAATAAATTTTTCTTATCCAATTTTTAATAAAAATATTTTTCTTAATATAATTGTAATACTTATACATAATGTATAAAAGTTTATATGTACTTTTTTATAATACAAATATTAACACATTTAAAAAATATTTTAAACATTTTAACATTTTCTTTAGTTTGAAATAATCTTAAATTAAATCTAAAAATCATTTTATATATATATATATATATATATTGCATATTGCTTGCACAAATAATGACCTTTTTGTTAAATAAATATTTCTTCTTTTATTTAACATTTTTACATCTCTGTTCATCTTTTTCTTGGTCATTGTTGAATGTAAAGTGCATGAATAGTGAGAGGTCATTTCCCCTCACATTGATAATGTGCAACACTATAAAAATATGAATGCAAGCTTTATATCAGATGCATGCTGTCATGCATGAACAGTGTTTTCTGACTGTATTCATGGATTTGATCCGTAGACCTCCAGTGCCTTTGCAGACGCAGGACGGCGGCGTCTCCAGCTCCAGCGTGTCGCTCCGTGACCCCATGAGACAGCGCTACTCCGTCACGTGGCATCCTCGCCAGCCGCTCCTCATCGTGTCCGACGGCTACATGGTGACTGTGCTCAGGATGAGCGAGCGGCCGTCTGCTGCCGCCGTGATGAGCGCCGCCCTGCTGGACGCTGCGCAGGGACTGGAGCACATACGGACGGTCCTGGGCTCGTCTCAGGTCAGCAGAGGGGAGGGTTACTGTTATCAGCGGCATATTGTCAAAGTGTCTAATTATAACATTTGGTAATATTTCTATTCAAAATCACGATTCCTTGATTTCTAAAAAATTAAATCATGGCAAAAAAAAATCATTAAATTTGAATGAATCGATAAAATCTGAAGATTGTCCCAGCCCTAGTTCCTCTTTGTGTTGTGTTTTATTGCCGTAATGATGGGTGTCTCGTTTCTTCGGGGCGTTTCAGCCTCAGTTCAGGTCCTGGCTGGAGTCCATGTCCACGCTGACGTTCACAGGAAGTCTTCAGCCTCTTAAAGAGAAAGAAACGCCGCTGTCTACTCTACCTCTGTACCTGCAGGACACAGCAGACCTCACACAATACACTGAGAGAACTCAGGTCAGCTGCAAAAAAATGCAATGCAAAAAATGGTTAAAAAGACAACATGCCAGGCTATTTGTGATAATATCATAAATATTTATTTTTCATTAAATTTTTATTTTTACTTTGTATTTAATAAATAAAATACATTTTATTTTTCAGTGATTACACTTTTATTATGTAGCATTGTTGTTGTTTTCCTAATCTTTGTTTTCTTTTAATCAACATTCTTACATCTGTATTAATTTTTTCCTCCTCCAACACATTTTTCTGATTTTTTTTTATATCTTTTAACTGTTTATAAATAATAATTAAATTGTTTTAATTTTATTTGTTAATTAAATGTTTTAAATAATTTGATTAAAAATCTATTTAAATAAAAAAATTAAATTATATAGAATTTTACTATTATTAAAAAATACATATTTACACATTTAGTAAATTTTTTAAAAACAAGTTTTACAAATAATTACACGTTAAAATGAAATTACTTGTAATTTTTTAAATATTTTTATATTTAAATACTTTGTTATGATCCATTAGTAATTAAATGTATATGTATATATTTGTTTTAAAATGTTTTACTTTTATAATTTTATATAATCTAAATATATAATGCTTTGTGACAGACAAAATAGCATTGCTATACTTCTAACTGCATTTCATTTTTTCTTTTTTACAAATACACAATAACACAATAGCATAAATCATTTTTAATTAAATTTCATTTTTATTTTATTTTACTCTATAATTGTATTAATTATACAAAGTATACAATTAATTTTAATGTTTTGCTTTTATATTTTTGAAGAACTATTTTATAATTATTTTTAAATTATATAATAAATAAAAAGAAAACGGATAGAATATAAAAATAGAGCAAGCGTGTGTTAGAAAAGTGTTAGAGGCCTTTTTTGCTTTTGTTAATTGCATAATAAATAAAAAGAAAATGAATATATATAAAAATATTAGAGAAGATAGTTGTTTTTTAAAAGAAAACAAGCAGTTATTAAATGAATAGAGTGCAAGTCTAAAAGGGGCAAGTTTTTTATTTTTTTTTAAAGATTGGAATTAGAATAGATAATATCAATATAAATATACAATATGAACTTTTTGTAAAATAAATGGTGTTTCTTTAGGATGAGGAAGACCATGATTCTGATGAAGGTCAGTATACCTGCGCACGCACTGAAGACGGAGGCAAGCTGGAGTTTGCGTCTATGTTTGACACTCTTCATGCTCGGTCACAAACACACCCGGAGCCGTCGTCCTCGGGTCTGCAGGGCGATCTGGACAGGGTTCACCGGAGCCTCACGAGAGCCTGGGCCCTGGGCGTTTCTCTGGGCGGCTCTGTCCAGCAGAGAGAGCGTCTCCTCAGGTACACCGTGCTCTGTGTGGCTCGCCTCGTGAACCTCCTCCGGGTCAGAGACTCCGCCGACAGGAAGAGCAGGAGCACGTGGGTCACTCACGCCCTTCACACCCTCGGGACTCTGCTGTCCTTTCTCCCGTGGGACGCCGAACGCACCGCAGGCAGCGGCTGTCTGGGCATCACTGTAGAGCTCACTAGATGTTTCGTGGACATGTTTGTCCCGCTTTCCTCCTCCGATTTAACACTTTCCTCCCAGAACTTTAGTGCAGCGCTCGTCGTCCTCCAGCGAGCGTCTCAGTGTGTGGATCGGACCTACAGCCTCCCGCCGAGAGCAGTGCATCATGGGAACGACGGCCAGATGACATATTCCTCTGACATGTTTTCTGTCCCACTGTTACAAGACGACGTTGATGCTGATGCCGAGACAGGAACACAAACAGCACCTTCTAATAGGTACTTTTTGGTGTACTTTAGTAAGTAGTGTTTTATTTTCAATCATCACTATTTCTGCTCAAACAGCTCGGAGCATCTTAGCAACCACACAGCAACACCCTAGCAACTTCATAGCATCTTGACAACCACACAGCAACACCCTAGCAACTTCATAGCAACATACTAAAACAACTCGGAGCGTCTTAGCAACCACACGGCAACGCCCTAGCAACTTCACAGCAACATGCTAAAACAACTCGGAGCGTCTTAGCAACCACACGGCAACGCCCTAGCAACTTCACAGCAACATGCTAAAACAACTCGAAGCGTCTTAGCAACCACACGGCAACACCCTAGCAACTTCATAGCAACATACTAAAACAACTCGGAGCGTCTTAGCAACCACACGGCAACACCCTAGCAACTTCACAGCAACATACTAAAACAACTCGGAGCGTCTTAGCAACCACACGGCAACGCCCTAGCAACTTCACAGCAACATGCTAAAACAACTCGGAGCGTCTTAGCAACCACACGGCAACGCCCTAGCAACTTCACAGCAACATACTAAAACAACTCGAAGCATCTTAGCAACCACACGGCAACACCCTAGCAACTTCATAGCAACATACTAAAACAACTCGGAGCATCTTAGCAACCACACGGCAACACCCTAGCAACTTCATAGCAACATACTAAAACAACTCGGAGCATCTTAGCAACCACACGGCAACACCCTAGCAACTTCACAGCAACATACTAAAACAACTCGGAGCGTCTTAGCAACCACACGGCAACACCCTAGCAACTTCACAGCAACATACTAAAACAACTCGGAGCGTCTTAGCAACCACACGGCAACGCCCTAGCAACTTCACAGCAACATGCTAAAACAACTCGGAGCGTCTTAGCAACCACACGGCAACACCCTAGCAACTTCACAGCAACATGCTAAAACAACTCGGAGCGTCTTAGCAACCACACGGCAACACCCTAGCAACTTCACAGCAACATACTAAAACAACTCGGAGCGTCTTAGCAACCACACGGCAACGCCCTAGCAACTTCACAGCAACATGCTAAAACAACTCGGAGCGTCTTAGCAACCACACGGCAACGCCCTAGCAACTTCACAGCAACATACTAAAACAACTCGAAGCATCTTAGCAACCACACGGCAACACCCTAGCAACTTCATAGCAACATACTAAAACAACTCGGAGCATCTTAGCAACCACACGGCAACACCCTAGCAACTTCATAGCAACATACTAAAACAACTCGGAGCATCTTAGCAACCACACGGCAACACCCTAGCAACTTCACAGCAACATACTAAAACAACTCGGAGCGTCTTAGCAACCACACGGCAACACCCTAGCAACTTCACAGCAACATACTAAAACAACTCGGAGCGTCTTAGCAACCACACGGCAACGCCCTAGCAACTTCACAGCAACATGCTAAAACAACTCGGAGCGTCTTAGCAACCACACGGCAACACCCTAGCAACTTCATAGCAACATACTAAAACAACTCGGAGCGTCTTAGCAACCACACGGCAACGCCCTAGCAACTTCACAGCAACATACTAAAACAACTCGGAGCGTCTTAGCAACCACACGGCAACGCCCTAGCAACTTCACAGCAACATGCTAAAACAACTCGGAGCGTCTTAGCAACCACACGGCAACACCCTAGCAACTTCACAGCAACATACTAAAACAACTCGGAGCGTCTTAGCAACCACACGGCAACACCCTAGCAACTTCATAGCAACATAC
Organism: allo-octoploid hybrid of Carassius auratus x Cyprinus carpio; assembly: GCA_024542945.1. Taxonomy (NCBI): domain Eukaryota; kingdom Metazoa; phylum Chordata; class Actinopteri; order Cypriniformes; species allo-octoploid hybrid of Carassius auratus x Cyprinus carpio. The sequence goes on along the minus strand of CM045026.1, from coordinate 1,216,054 downwards.
TAAAACAACTCGAAGCGTCTTAGCAACCACACGGCAACACCCTAGCAACTTCATAGCAACATACTAAAACAACTCGAAGCATCTTAGCATCCACACGGCAACACCCTAGCAACTTCACAGCAACATACTAAAACAACTCGGAGCGTCTTAGCAACCACACGGCAACGCCCTAGCAACTTCACAGCAACATGCTAAAACAACTCGAAGCATCTTAGCAACCACACGGCAACACCCTAGCAACCAACCACATCACACTTGCATCATGGCAAGCACCACTCACAAAATTATTAGTTAATTAATTAATACTTAATGCATTTTTTATTAGTTTATTTGATCTGAATTGAATTAATTTATAATTAATTAATTTTAAGTATTTGATCTGTTTCCAGTAATTAATTAGTGTTTAATATCGTATTTCCATTTATTTATTTAAATTTATTTCCATTTAGTTGTTTTGAGTAAATAATAGTTTTAATTATTTATTTCAATCAATTGATTAATATAAATTCTGTTAGTATTTTATTTATTTCCATTTATTTATTATTTTAATTACATTAAAAATACATTAAGTTTTATTATTAATTCCCAGTTTTTTAGTAATTAAATAATTTGTATTTATTTAAATTAATTAATGTAAATATATTTATTTAACATTTATTTTCCATTATTTCCATTTATTTATTTTTAATTTATTATCATTAATTTGTTTATTTAATGTATTTATTTATTTAGATTTATTTTAATTGTGAGAGGGCACGTTCTGCGTGTCCTGACGTCTCTTGTTTCTTCAGGTTGGTGGTGATCTGGCGTGAGGTGTACAGAAGGGCTTTGTGGTACCGGGAGGAATTACTTCACCGCAGAAGCGTAAAAAATGAGCTGGAGAAGATGTCAGTTATTATACCTCAAATCCAGCAAGCTTTACAGTCAGCTGGAGACCGTCTGGAGGAGAGCCACACACTGCGCAGTTTCAGCGGTGCGCGTGAGCAACCCAAACACAAGCATCTTTTATCACCATGACGTTATAATAATGTGTTGCTGTTGTTGTCCATCCGCAGGTGAACAGCACTTTATTTTAGGAGAATATACGGAGAGCGTTCAGGTTTGGAGGACTCAGCTGAGGGCAGAGAGACGGAGAGGTCAGTCTGTTTTCAGTCAAACGCTTGTGTTAAATGTCCGGCGTCTCTCACTTTATCCGTCCTGCGTCTCACAGTCGGTCCGATGACGTGTTTCCTGGAGACTCGCTGCTGCCTGGCTCTTCTCTACACGCTGCTCTTCCAGTATCGACTGCGAGAGGCTCAAGGTCTGTGTGACCGTCTGGCACGTCAGTTACAGACACGAGCAGGACGACAGGAAGAGGAAGCCCAAGGAGAGGCTGGTAGGAAGTAGATTATTACATCAGTTAACACTATTTCAAAATGGATAAATCTGAAAAGTGTTCATTTTGGCAGTAAAATTTGATTTAGTTTTAGTCATGGTCTTTGGAGTAAAATGCCGTTTAGTTACAGTTTATTCATCTGAAACGCTTCAGTCCTAGTCGACTGAATATCACAAGACTTTAAAAGATTTCAAATTTTAAACTTATTATGCATTCCCCGAGAAAACATCTGAGGATATCAACGATTTGAACAATGCAGACACAGATTAGCTGCTTTGACACATAACAAGTCTTTATCTCAAAATTAAATAAAAACACTTGTCATAAAGAAACAAAAACATGGTCCTCTTTTGAAATACTAATGTTTATAAGTGTCCCTGTAGCACAGAAGCAGTCATAAGTAGCACAGGTATATTTGTAGCAATAGACAACAATACATTGTATGGGTCACAATTATACATTTCTCTTTTATGCCAAAAATCATTAGGATATTAAGTAAAGATCATGTTCCATGAAGATATTTAGTAAATGTCCTACCGTAAATATATCAAAACTTAATTTTTGATTAGTAATATGCATTGCTAAGAACTTCATTTGAACAACTTTAAAGATGATTTTCTCAATATTTAGATTTTTTTGCTCCCTCAGATTCCAGATTTTCAAATAGTTGTATCTCAGACAAATATTGTCCTCCTAACAAACCATACATCAATGGAGAGAGTATTTATTCAGCTTTCAGATGATGTATAACTCTCAATTTCAAAAAATTGACACTTATGACTGGTTTTGTGGTGCAGGGTCACAAAAAATAAACAGAAAAGCGTCTGCTAAATTACATTTTTTTTTTTTTTTTTACTTAAATGCATATTATAACCTGTATATTTGATTAGTTTTGGGGCGGCAAGGTTTTTTAACAGTCACAAAGGCTGCGTTTATTTGATCAATACTGTAAAGTCAATAATATTTTGAAATAGTATTACATTTAAAATACCTGTTTTGAGTGTTATATTATATTTTCTGTTTTCAAACCCTTCAGAAGTCATTCTAATATGAAGAACTTATCTGATTATTATCAATGTTGAAAACTGCTGAATATTTTTGTGGAAACTGTGATGCATTTTATTTTTCAGGATTCACAGATTAAAGAAAGTTCAAAAGAACAGCATTTATTTGAAATAGAAATCTTTTGAAACGTTATAAATGTCTTTACTGTCACTTTTGATTAACTAAATGCATCCTTGATGAATAAATCTATTCATTTTTAATAGTGATCCCACACTTTGAGCAGTAGTGTATTGTTAGATGTGATTGTGCAGTGGGTCAGTAAGAGGTTTCTCTCTGTAGACGAGGGTCCGGTGGGGCGTGAAGCGGCCTGTGCTGTGGTCCAGTCTCTGGGCAGGTTTATGGCTGCGTACTTCATCAACCATCCGCTCTTCATCCTCCCGCCACACAACGTGGACGTGCTGCCGCCTCTTCACTTACCACACGGTGAGTTCACCGCAAACAAAACATGAAAGTGTACTGTTTCTGTGCGTGGTAAGCTCATTTTTGGATTGCATGGAGTGTGTAGTATACAGTCAGAGCACACTGCTTGAAATGCTCTATCCCATAATACACTGCATTGCACTTGATCTTTCGTGTCTGATGTGACAAATAAACCTGAAACGATTGTATCTATTTCTTGACTTGATCTGGCTCCCAAAAAATATTTGTGACCCTGTGACCTGGAATTGAGATTTATGCATCATCATCATCTGAATAAATACTCTCTCCATTGGTGTATGGTTTGTTAGGAGGACAATATTTGTCTGAGATACAACTATTTGAAAATCTGGAATCTGAGGGAGCAAAAAAATCTAAATATTGAGAAAATCATCTTTAAAGTTGTTCAAATGAAGTTCTTAGCAATGCATATTACTAATCAAAAATTAAGTTTTGATATATTTACGGTAGGAAATTTACTAAATATCTTCATGGAACATGATCTTAATATCCTAATGATTTTTGTCATAAAAGAGAAATGTATAATTGTGACCCATACAATGTATTGTTGTCTATTGCTACAAATATACCTGTGCTACTGATGACTGCTTCTGTGCTGCAGGGACACAGATGATGATGCTAGTATTGCTCTCTGAACACAGCTTGAGTCTCATATGTCTAATACAGCAGTGTATGATTGATTAGATCATGTACTGAACTGATTTTTCTCTCACAGATGCTAGTGGACGTGTGGTGGAGTTGTGTCAGACTCGTGTGTCGCTGGCGGTCCGCTCCGAGCAGCTCTCGGCGCTGTGGACGGTGGATTACGCTCTGGAGCTGCTCCTGCTGGGAGGACTGATGCCTGAGGCCTCGTGGATGGCCCTGCGGCTGGGAGACTGGAAGATGGCAGCCGCCCTCGGCCTGGCCTACACCGACTACTGCAGCGGACACTTAGACTTCAGCAGGTCTGCTGTCAGCATGAGGGTCCTGTTCACTGTCGCTTCAGGTGCTGCAGTGATGTTTTCATATTCCTCTCTTTTTTCGGTCCTCCAGCCTGCGTTGGAGAGAGCTGCACCTTCCCGCCGAGCTGAAGCCTGCAGAGATATTCCAGGATCAGCTGGAGATGTTACTGCGCCGAATGGCTGGGTCTGAAGGAGATGCTAACACAGGTGAAAATGCGGTATTTATAATCCGGATAAATTATGAGATCTAGACCCTATAATTAAATCAAAACATAATATTACAACAGTTTTAATTCTGCACATTACACGAGGAACATCTCCAAACATCTCAGGAGCTACTGAAGTTAGTTAAGGGGCCTGTTTTCATCTTTACTAGGTTCCATTAGCATCAGTGTTGCACGGTTCATAAACAAAACTTGAGTACTGGTATTAATTATCACATTATAGTTTTAGAATTTTCTTTTCAGGAATTAAGTTTGCCGGTGTTAGATTGTATCCTCACAATCATTGTAGAATTCACTCACACTGTATATAATATAATATAATATAATATAATATAAAATATAATATAATATAATATAGTATAATATAAAATATAATATAATATAATATAATATAATTTAATATAATAAAATTTAATATAATATAATTTAATATAAAATATAATATAATATAATAAAATTTAATATAATATAATATAATGTAATATAATATAATATATAATTATATTATGGCTTGTTACTGTTATCTAAAATTAATATATAAATAAAATAAAATTACTACAAAAATATAAAAAATACAATATTTAATCAAAATAAATATAAAATAAGATACTTCATATGATATAATAAGATATTTTAGAACGAAATTTAAAAATGTTGCCTTGGCAGCTAACCAAAATAAGTACAGTACTAAAGTACTAAAAAGACTAAACCTAAAGCTGAAGCCAAATGAAATTAAAGCTTAATACTGTACACTACTGGGAGCAGTAAGATTTTTAATGTTTTCAAAGAATTCTCTATTTTGCTTTGCATCACAGGAATAAATTATCTAATATATATTTTTAAAAAACTAATAAAAATGACAAAGCACATAAAATAAAAAAAACTGAAAATGTAAAAATAAAAGCTCTTTCAAAATATGAATTAATAGTGTATAAATAATGGTAAAATGACACTGGAAATGAAATATAATCAGTCTACAGCTAATTTGCTGTATGTTTGTTGCTCGTTTAGGCACAGTGGGTGTTGAGGACATGGATCTGGTTCAGGACTCTGTGCAGGAGATCCTGAAGGCGTCCGTCATGGCGGAGGTGGACGTCATCTCTCAGCCTCTAACACGACTTCTGGACGCAGCCAAAGAGCGAGCGATGTCACTTCCTGCACTGGTTCCTCCTGCGTTCTACCTGCCTGCTCCTCCTCTGTACTGTCCACAGCCTTCACCGAACACACAGGTGGATCACACACAAGCCCGCTGTCCATCCTAAGCTGCGAATTTATCTTATGTGCAAAATTTTCCCATTATTCGCATGTGCATTTTTCTTTTTTTGAACTTGTTACTTCGCACTTTATGTTAGAATACGTTTATTAACTTTTTATTCAAGTTTTTTAAGGTATCTTATATTTTGATAGTTAACTTCCATGATCTAAATATTCTCATGTTGACATTTGGGAGTGTGTATGCCTTCTTGCATTCTTATACTGTTACATTATGATTATATATTCAGTGGCATAAAATGGTCTTTAAAATGACAATAATAGCGCTTATCGCAATTATTTCTGGGGCAATATATCGCACGACAAGAAGTTGTTATCGTGACAGGCTTAGATGGAAACATAGCTACAGAGACGCCTGACTTTCACGTCTGTCTCTGTCGCGTCCATCTCATCTTCTGCTGTGTGTCCACCTCCTCAGGACTCTGTGAGAGATGCCGCTCTGGTTCTGGAGAGAGAGTCTCGCTGCCAGGTTTCTGCGCTGGTTCAGAAGGTTCTGATGCTCTTCAGAGCGGCACACAGCTCTCGGCCCGCGGCGCAGTGGTACATCAGCAACCTGCATCGCTGCAGACACCTACTGCACAAGGTGTGTTTCCCATGTGTCCACCTCACACTTACTCACCTAATTACCCAGCAGTTACTTTGGTTATATAAAGTTATAATGTTTCAGTATACTCTGGGTGTTAGTAACCTTTATCTAACTAGGTTAAATATAAAGGTTACTTACTAACTAGCTGTGTTAGCAGTTACTTGGACATGTACCGTTATAATGTTTCAGTGTTCTCTGAGTGTTAGTAACCTTTATCTAACCAGGTTAAATATAAAGGTTACTTACTAACTAGCTAACTTAACTAACTGACCAACCAATCAGCTAGCAAATCAACATATTAGGAGTTTTTTGGACAAGTACCATTGTAATAGTCTATTGTCTTAGGGAGTTGGTAACCATGATTTTAACCAAGTTAAAATAAATATTACTAACTGTCTAACTAACTAACCAACATATTACCAGTTACTTGGACATGTACTGTACCATTATAATGTTTCAGTATTCTCTGGGTGTTAGTAACCTTTATCTAACCAGGTTAAATATAAAGGTTACTTACTAACTAGCTAACTAACTAACTAAATAACCAACCAATCAGCTAGCAAATCAACATATTAGGAGTTTTTTGGACAAGTACCATTGTAATAGTCTGTTGTCTTAGGGAGTTAGTAACCTTGATTTTAACCAAGTTAAAATAAATATTACTAACTGTCTAACTAACTAACCAACATATTAGCAGTTACTTGGAAATATGTTGTCACATAATGCCTTAGTATTGTTTGGGAGTTAGTAACCTTTATCTAGCCAGGTCAAATATAAAGGTTACTAACTAACTAACAATCAAGTACCATTGTAATATCTCAGAATTCTTTGGGAGTTGGTTAGTATTGTTTGAATTTAGTACTAATTAGTACTAGTTTGGATGTTGTTTTAAGAATCTTACTGATACTCTCTGTTGGTTTAAGGCTTATTTATTCAGGCTAAAATATAGGTTACTAACTATCTAACTACCCTAACATGTTAGCAGTTACTTGGACATGTACCATTATAATGTTTTATTATTGTTTGGGAGTTAGTAAACGCTAGTAAACAACCAGGTTGAATATGAAGGTTACTAATTAAATAACTCGCCAGCTAACTAACAAACTAGTTTTTTTTTAATTCTTTTTTTTTTTTTTTTTGGAAAAGTACCATTGGAATGTCTTAGAATTCCTATTTGGATTTAGTACTAGTTAGTAGTAGTTTGGATATTGTTTTAAGAATCTCATCTGATATTTTCTGTGGATAGATCTGTAAGAAAGCGTCTGAACCCAAAGCAGAATTGGTTCCTGATGGACTGAGGAAATTCTCCACTCATCGTGGGTTCTTCCAATCAGGGCCCAGCAAAGACATGGATAGTGTCACTACGCAAATCATAAGTATGCTTACTCTATTTAGCTGTCAGAACTTCTAGTTAGTGGTGTCAATGTGAAGCTTCATGTATTTATATGATTTTCTGCCTTTGTTCAGTATGTTTCCGTGAGTTGTGTGCACTTTGCTGGATGCTCCATGTGAGGGACCAGCTCAGCATCTCCTGTCGAAGGTACCAGGCTGCACGGCAACAGGAGAAAGACACTCAGGTGTGTTTAAAGAATGAATGTATGAGTATCTCTGAGATGCCAGGTGGGTTAATCCATGTTTTTGTCTCTCAGGTCAGTGACGTGAGTGTGTCGGATCTATGCGTTGAGGCTCTGTGTTGGGCGCGCCGCCTCCTGCCGTTCTGCCATTTCCTGAACGCAGAGGAAACCCTGCAGGACTTAGTGCTCAGCCTGCTGTCTGAACTGCCGCCCAGTCGTGTGGTAATATACATCACACTGTTTCCCATACATTCATTTACTTACGCCACAAAACCCACATTGACCTCCACAAATATCCACCGTCTCCTGTCATCAGCTCCCACATCTCTCACACACAAGCCCGATATAAGCACTATATTTAGCAATATTTTTCACCCCCCGGCTCTTAATACATGGTTTTTCCTTCTGGAGCATCGGTGAGCGTTTGAACCTTCTGTAATAGTTGCATATGAGTCCCTCAGTTGTCCTCAGGGTGAAAAGATTGATCTCAAAATCATACAGTCATTGTTGGTAAGGGTTCAAATACACAAAAATGCTGGAAAACTAAAGAATTTGTGGGAGCTGGGGGATTTTTCTGAAGAACAGCAGGCTCTGTTCTGTTGTCTGTTCAGGACAAACAAGGGACTCATGAACAACTGTCACTAAACACAAAAACACAGCTGTGGGTCATTCAGCTAACAACACAGTATCAAGGGGATGTAAACTTTTGAACGGGGTCATTTCTATAAATTCAATTATTATTTTCTCTTGTGGACTATATGTAAACATCTTTTATGTGAAATTCCTCATTCAGGTCCGCACTAAATAAACAATAGCATGTATTTTGTATGATCCCTCTTATTTTGGTAAAAAAAAAAAAAATATATATATATATATATATAAAAAAAAAAAAAAACACCATTTTGCTGATTCTGAAAGGGGGATGTAAACTTTTGTAGATGGAGTTAGTTGGTGTCCTTTATTTAACCAGTTTAAAAATAAAGGTTACTAACTAACTAACTAAAACTAACATGTCAGTAGTTTTTGGACATTTACCGTTGTCATGTCTTTCTGTTCTGTGGGAGTTAGTTGGTGTCCTTTATTTAACCAGGTTACAAATAAAGGTTACTAACTAACGAACTAACTAACAAACTGACGTATATGTTAATAGTGTTTTGGATAAGTGCTATTGTGAAGTCTTAGAATTCTTTGTGGGTTAGTTACTTATCTTTATTTTTAACTTGGTAAATTAAGGTAAACAACCAACAAACCAACTAACTAATAAACATGTACGATTGTACTGTTTTAGTATTGTTTGGGAGTTTAAGGTTAAAATAAAGGTTATAAATTAACTAACCAAGTACCATTGTAACATCTTAGAGTTCATTGTGAGTAATCTTTATTTAGCCAGTCTAAAAATAAAGGTTACTAACCAACTAACTAACTAACATGTTTGTAGTTTTTTGCCAATTACTATTGTAACATCTTAGAATTATTTGCGAGTAACCTTTAATTTAAGGTTACTAATTAACTAAATTTTTAATCAGGTAAAAAATGAAGGTTACTATGTATCATGTTACCATTATCATGTCATCGTAATCAGATTAAAAATAAAGGCAACCAACTAACTAACCAACATATTACTAGTAATTTTTTTTTTTACATATACCATTGTAATGTCTTAGTATCTTTTGGGAGTTAGCAAGTTATTAATCTTCATTTTTAGCCTGGTTAATTACAGTTTACCAACTAACTAACTTGCAAACAATACTAAGGCATTATGACGGTCCAAAAAGCAATTGTATCCACATGTCTAATTGAAATAATAGTATCTGATCCATCAGTGTTCCATTACAGTGCATCTTTGTAGCACCTCACCTGTTCAGTTATTTCTAAGCTTGTGTTTCATTTCCTGTGTTCAGACGGCAGAAACTCTAGCAAAAGTGTTTCCGGATGAGACGGAGTCTGTTCGCGTGCCGCTGCGGGATAAGTACACGTCACTGGTGCAGAGACTGAGACCTGTGATAGTGCCAGACACCCTGACACCAGGCAAGAGCTGCGTTAAGGAATAACTCACCCAGAATGATGGCTCTTTCCTTTGTTTGGAAAGCAGAGCATGTGGTCAGTGCTTCAGCCCCTAAGTAGATGTGCTCATGTTCACAGATGTGCCGCCAGGAAGCGAGAGGGAAGATGAGGGCGGCGATACCATGATGATTCTGATCCAGGATCAGCTGAGGCAGCGACGCCGGGAGCTTCGGCGCCTGGTAAAGTACCTGGGTGCACCGGAGCCGTACCTGTGGGAGAGAGAGGAGGAGGAGGACAGGGGAGGTGCTGCCTCCATACTGAGGCGCCTCTCTCTCGGGACTAGTTTGAGTGACAGCACGTTGACGGACTGTGGGCGCCCCCTAGTGTACAGTGAAGGAGACACGGCCGAGACGCTGTCGGAGCCTCTTTCCCCAGAGCTGCAGACCAAATCTGCACACAGGTAACTCTGCTAGTGTACTGCATACTGTATACTGTATATGTTTTTTACAAATATTATGTGAAACCGTATGCATGTGTTGTATACTGCAAATGTAGTTGGTCATCCACACCGTGAAAATGTATTTTTTTGTAAACAAAACAAAAAAATTATTGAAGTATATTTTACAAGAAAATACTATTTGCGTTTTCTACTACAAAATTTCAAGTTAAATTCAATGTGTTACTTGCCGTTTCTTTGCAATTATATATGACGGTTTCTGAGTGAAAATTGTTTCAAAGTGAATCCTGTACAAAATGTTTTAATAAACATGTTAGTAGTTTTTTTTTGTATTTCTTTTTAATATTTAGTGTTAAGAGTTAGTAACATTCATTTAACCAAGTTAAAAACAAAGGCTACTATCTAACTAAATTGTTAGTAGTTTTTTGGACATGTACCATTGTATTTTTTTTTTTTTGGCAGTTAGTAACATTTAACTAGGTTAAAATAAAGGTTACTAACTAACTAAATAATTAAATAAGTAACATGCTAGTAGTGTTCTGCACATGTACCATTATAATGTTTTAGTTTTTGTTTGAGAGTTAGTAAGTAACCATTATTTAACTAGGTTAAAATAAAGGTTACTAACTAACTTGTTAGTTTTTTGGATATGTACCATTGTTATATTTTACAATTCTTTGGTAGTTAGTTAGTAACATTTATTTAACTAGATTAAAATAAAGGATACTAACTAACTGATTGACTAACTAACTAACTAACTAACTAACATGTTAGTAGTTTTTTGGACTTGTAACATTGTAATATTTTAGTATTCTCTGGGAGTTAGTAACCTTTGTTGAAGCTTTGTTCTAACTAACATGTTAGTAGTTTCTTGTTTATTGTTCTTAGTATTCTTTGGCAGTTGGTTACCAAGTTACAAATTAAGATTACTATCTGTATAACTAACATTATATAATAAACACAGTAGTTTTCTGGACATGTACTGTTGTAATATTTTAGTATTCTTTTGGAGTTATTTAGTAACCTTTATTTAACCAGGTAGACTTTTTTTTCAGTGCAAAGATTTTGTACGGAACATATCAAATCTATGTTCTATTCCCAGTATGCATAGTGCATACTTCAAACATAGTTTGAGCAGTAGGCATTCTGAACTTGTTTTAAATGGCTAGAGCAAATGAATGCGTAAATATGGTAAACTTACGGTAAACTCTTTCTTGTGTTTGTAGTTCTAAGACAGCAACATTTCTGGATGCACCTGAGAAATCAACACAAGACAGAAAAGGAGATAATAGATCCGGCGCAGTGGAACCCGAAGCACCAGACTCTGCTGTACCCACGGTGGGAACCTGGGAGTTTGAGCTGGAGGATGAGGAGTACACGCTCTTCCTAGATTTGTTCCTCAGCTACATGCTGGGAAAAGACAGACTGGACGCTGAGGAGTCCGAGCTGCCTTTACTGAGTGCTTTCTCACAACAGCTGCGTACTAGAGAGCTGCACTCGGTGACCTTCGACGTGCTGACCACTCTCAAACGCCGTCAGAAGGATCGGAAACGAAGTGCGCAATTACCCCTCTTCCATGCCGGTCACTACTTCCAAACTCTCCCGGTTACTCCCAGACCTCCGCCGTCCATCGGGCCGGTTCAGTCCGACGCTCATTCTACGCCCCCTCGGGCTCTTCCTGGACTCCACACTGGGAAACATCAAGGTCTTTTTGCCCTTCGTCGACATGCTACCTTAACGTCCAAAGATGTTAAAGTAAATCCGATTGGCACAGACGTCGAGTCATCAGGCTTTAAGACCCTCTCTCAGGATGAACTTGATGTTCAGATGGAGCTGGACTCCTCTCTGGAGGCCCGGTTTCCTCAGCTGGCCCGGCTGCTGGAGTGGATGATGCGCTGGGCCGACAGGCGCGTTCTGCTCTCTCAGCCAATCAGAAAGACCTCAGAGGGCTCCGGTGATCCGGTGGTCATCAGGGTCAAAGCCTCGACCCCTGCAGTGCTGACAGCGCTGGAGCTGCTAAAGCGGAGGTACAGCGCCGCCCTGCTGGGAGAAAACTCAGATCACTCACATTCTAAGGTGAGGATGCATTTTGAGATGTAGTGATTTAAATAAAACTGTTATTCCATATTCTCACAGATTCAGAATAGTTGGGGTGTCACGTGCCTGTTTAAATTTTAACAGATCAGAGGTGTCTGTGCAAAGACGCAAAGGAACAAAACAAAAGTTATTAGTGGATCCTGATGGAACGGCATGATTCAAGCAATTTTGATACGAAAACCAATGCTAAATAAATTAATAAATAAAGTTAAATAAAATAATAATAATTATTATTAATAATGATAATTAATATGAATCAATGTATATTTTATATGTGTGTGTGTGTGTATTTTAAATAAAATTTATAAAGTGTATTATTTAATTTTTTCCCATTTTTGTTTATTGACTGTCAGTGATCAGTGTTATTTTAGCCTTACTTATACTGTCATCGTTAAAGAATATTTTAAATTAGCTTTCAATTTTTATTGTATTAGTTTTCATTTTAGTCAGATTAAGTGCATTTGTCATTTATTTATTTAAAACTGTTTTTAAATATTGCTAGGTTTAATTTCTTTTATTACAGTTCTGTTTTAGTTCTAATAAAGTTGTAGTTTTTATTTATTTTCAGTTAGTTGCCAAGACAAAATTTTGACTTTGTTTTTCATCTAATGTTTATGTTCCAGAATTATATTAATTAAGACTGTTTTTAATAGTTTGGTTTAACAATAACAACACTTAACAACATGCAGTGGCACGCTGACATAGCAAGTGTTAGTCGTGAAATCACAGGAAGCACATTTATGATGCATGCTAATGCCGTGATCTCTCTCGAGTGACCACTTATGATCGGATCACCTGAGACGGATGATATTACAGGACCTCAGGGGAGACTTCTAGTCAGTGTTTTAGTTCATAGGGCTTCAGCTGTCAGAAACCCCCAGACCACAGCAGAAATGTGAAACAGACTCTGAACTCTCTGTGTTACTCTCCCGCGCTCCAACAGAGGGAGGAGTCTGTCGCTCAGCCAATCACAGGCTGGAGGCGGGACAGAGAAAGCAGTGTGGACACGGGTTACCCGGGGTCAGCAGGGACGCCCATCACACTCCCGGAGCTGGACGTCCAAGAGTGAGTCCACAGCACACATCTGCTAAAAACATGACTGACAAACACACAGAAAACAAGACCTCAAACTGACTGTCTGGAGAAGTATGTGCAGATGAAAACACATGTGAGCAAGAAACACTGAGCGTTTTTCACTGGCAATCACAACCAGTTTGAACACATCTCCTTATTATTAATTCTGAATATTTTCCATATGCACTATAAAAATACATTTTCAATGGTTACATTTTTTTTTTTTTTTTTTATAAAACAGATTTTTCTACCTCAGATTTACATTTCTTACAATTCAATGTATAACTTGTTTCTTGTTATTATTTGTGAAATTTGCAAATTGTGGAATTCGTGAAATCTCTCTCCTTCCCTCTCTATAGAAAAATGTTCACTTTTTATAGGAAATGTTTCACTTTTACACATTAACTTATTAAAAAAAAATTATAATAAACATTTCTGATCTTATATGCTAAAATAAGTTAATTGATTAAATTTGTTGTCTATATATTTTAGTTTTCTGTCTCATATCAACATCAGTGCTATTTTAGAATTATTTGTATACTATTATAATTTTTACTAAAATATTTTTTTTATATTTTTTATATTTTTTATGTGCCTTTGTCATTTTTATTAGTGTTGTAAGCTTTTTGTATTTAAACAAAAATACCAATTTTACCAAAATAAATACCAAATTGTTTCTACACCTGTGGTGTGTTGCTAAAGCAGTAAACCCCAAGAAGAAGCTTATTTTGCTTTCATAAAACCGTTATTCCATATACGTAGGAAGGTTTCACAAAATAAAACAGAGCAAATAAAGTGTAATGATATTAATAAAAACAGTATTCTTCCGCCAAACAATGTAGTTCCTCAGAAACAGTTGCGGTTGCAACAAAGTGGTTGCCGAGCAACACACAAACATAAACAAAGGTTTGTAGAGTAATTCACAACAGCTTTAAACGTGGCTCAGCCAATCAGAATCAAGGACCAGGACTATCTGTTTTAAAAGTAACAATAAAATAATGAAAATGGAATTCTGGGAATGATGTGGTAACAAAAGCATGAAAACTCTTATATCTAAGCATTTGGATTGAGTTAAATGTGTCCAGACAACAGAGTCCAAGCTTTTGAAGATTTAAAAGCAATTACAAAGAGCAAACAAGTAACTGAAGGAAACTAGATAGTAATGCAGTTTCAACAGTGTTGTGATGTTTGTTCTCAGCGCGCGTGAAGCCGAGGAGGAAGAGGAGGATGAGGAGGATCAGCTGTCTGAACGTGAGGACACCGTGATCTCTGATGACATCACACAGACGTCTGCAGCTGCTGACGGTCAGATTCCTGGACACACACACACACACACACATTCATGCCTTTTCTGTTTTATATAAAATAAAATAAAAAATCATTATTTATTAAATTATGAATACTGATTATTATTCACGTTAATTAAAACGTACTCTTGTTGATAGTAGTTTTGTTTACAGATGAGAGCAGCGCCGCTGATGTCACCGAGGCATCGTGGGCCAATCAGAGCGGAGCTCCCAGAGATCAGGTGACCCATCAGGCTACAGAGACCACTAACTAATGATTCCATACGTCACTGACAGCTCGTTTCTTTCCAATGTTTTGATCAATCACATCATTCATTCATAACTGTACTGTGTGTTGTTTCTCATAATCACTTCCTGTTTCATGAATATTTATACTTAAATCAAGACCTCAAAATCTAAATTTATACTTCATATTGGTTCTGAAATCAATATTTATTTTATTTATTTATGTATGTATTTCTACTTTTTTAATAATGCATAGTTATTTAAATCAATTAAATAGTTATTTAATACATTTATTTATTTATTAGTATTATTATTAACAATAATAACATAAAGTAAATACTACTTTATCAGCATAGCTTATTTGTAATTATTTGTCAATACTTATTTATCCATGATATTTTTTATTAAAATATATAATTTATAATATTTTTATTATTATTATTATTAGTAGTAGTAATTCATATTCTAAAGCTGTCTGTCACGATCACTTTCTTTTCACAACATTTATACTCAAATCAATATTTATCAGTAATATGTATTCATTTATTATTGATAATCTTTCATTTATTTATCAACAGTATATATTTATTTAATAATGATAATTTATTTAATAATGCATTGTAATAATACAGTTATTAGTGGGTATTTATTAATACTTATTTAATAATAATTTATTTGTCAGTAATGATTATTTTCATTATTTATCAGTACTAATTTATATATTAAAATATATAATTACTTGTCAACAATAATTCATGTTATTTTAAATATGCAATATTATTAATATATGTATTTATTAGGTGGTAAGTTGCCATATCATACCACATACTAATTAGTCTGAATGCACTGTAAGTCGCTTTGGTTAAAAGTGGAAATGCATAAATTTAATTAAATGAAATATCATAAGCAGGATACTGCACAGTTATCATTAGATGCATCAGATCCAGATGTAAACACGCTCTCCTGATGTGTCCACAGGCATTAACACTCTCTGATCTACAGCGTCCAGACACAGATGAACATTCATCTCAATCACAGTGAGTCTGTGCATGTCAGCTTTAACCCTTGACACGTGCTCCGTGCTCTTCAGTTACGTGTTCAGAGAAAGCTCCGCAGGTTGTTGTAACCGCTGAACAAACCTCATCTGTGTGTGATCTCATTTCAGATCGGAGGACAAACACGTCTCCTGTGCACCGCTGGACAGGTGACGATCATCAGAGTTTCCTTCAAAATAAAAGCTTAAAAGTGCAGTCCGAATTCAGTGTAGAAAGTGTTGTAGTTCCCTACTGTAGTGTAAAGCAAAAATAATATACCTGTGAAATATTATTTTTCATTTATTTTACAGTGCAGTTGTTTTACAATATCTGGCTTTTTCTGTCATTATTATTATATTCTGATTAGTTTGGCTTCCTAAAACACCAGTGTGAGTGTAATTTAGACTGAGACAGACTATCACAAATAAAAAGAGGGTTGAGTCCCGTTTAAAGTTCAGGTACAAGAGACTTTTTTCTGATTTGAGTTTTCTTAGTTCAGAACATGGGATGCAGCTCTTAATTTTGAACTCTCAAAGTGCATTAGATAGAATAAGTTAACTTCTAAGTAATTTCTTTTCTTTCTTTTCAAATATCGCAGTAAATATCATATCGTGGACTTCATATCGCAATAATATTGTATCGTGAGATTTTGATATATGTGTCCCTGCAGCACAGAAGCAGTCATCAGTAGCACAGGTATATTTGTAGCAATAGACAACAATACATTGTATGGGTCACAATTATACATTTCTCTTTTATGACAAAAATCATTAGGATATTAAGATAAGATCATGTTCCATGAAGATATTTAGTAAATGTCCTACTGTAAATATATCAAAACTTAATTTTTGATTAGTAATATGCATTGCTAAGAACTTCATTTGAACAACTTTAAAGATGATTTTCTCAATATTTAGATTTTTTTGCTCCCTCAGATTCCAGATTTTCAAATAGTTGTATCTCAGACAAATATTGTCCTCCTAACAAACCATACATCAATGCAGAGATTATTTATTCAGCTTTCAGATGATGTATACATCTCTATTTTGGAAAATTTACCCTTATGACTGGTTTTGTGCTCCGGGGTCACATATGGTTACATCTCTACTCTCAGCGTTTCTCTGAAATCCTCTGCTTTTCTTTCAGACCTGAGCTCGTTCAGCAGACAGACGCGCCGTCATTACCCATGAGACCCGGCGCTGAAGCCCCTCACAGTGAACCCCAGGCGCAGACGGACCCCGTCAGACAGCTGCTCCAGGACGAGCTCTTCAGACTAGTGCAGGTGCGTCTGAGCCCTGTTTAATGAACACATGCAGGGTGTCCCTCAGGATTCTGGGAGCTATGGGGGACAACTCGGTGTATTTTTATGTTGAATGCATCAGTCTGCTGCACTTTTGAGTGATTTTCAGTGTTAAGACTGAAGGTAAAAACTGAGACTAATTGAATTAGGAATTTGTAAAGTGGACTCTCTTTCTTTGTGATATACAGCACATTCACAATATAGTACTAATACAAATAAAAACATTCAACTGCAGTGTAAAATACATTTAAAAAGCAAATATTTAGAAATATAGGAAAATAAAACTTTGTTCTTAATTTCTAATTTTGCTGGAAAATTTCAGTCTCTGTCTCAGTTTAGTGACACACTATGCATTTTTTTCCACAAAATGATGACAAAGCATCTGTTCATTAATAATTAATCTCCCTCTCTCTCTATTAATTTAGAAATAATAAAATAATAAAAATAAAAGTATTAATAATTTGTCTGTATTATTTATTTATTCATCAATAATATATAAATAAATTTTCATTATAATTATAATATTTATAATTATTTATAAATAATTAATTTAATGATAATATTTTTTTTCATTACAAAGAATGATTACATTTTTATATATTATGTATAACATTTATAATAATAATTATAATTATTATTAATAAATAAATCAATGAATAAATAAATAAAAAGATGTTAAAGAGAATTGTTTGACATGCTTTGTTTGAGGACATTTGTTATTTATTTTTGTCAATAAAAATTATTAATCTATAATATATTTATTAATTAATTAATAATAAAACTATCAATATGATTGATTTAGTAAACAATATTGTATATGTATTAATCATGTTTAAAAATGATTTATTAAATAATATTTTTTATTTTATAATTACAATTATAATCTATTTATTAATAATAAATATGTATTTGGCAAAAATGGTTAATTGCAAT
Source organism: allo-octoploid hybrid of Carassius auratus x Cyprinus carpio (assembly GCA_024542945.1). Classification (NCBI taxonomy): domain Eukaryota; kingdom Metazoa; phylum Chordata; class Actinopteri; order Cypriniformes; species allo-octoploid hybrid of Carassius auratus x Cyprinus carpio. The sequence continues at coordinate 1,198,148 of CM045026.1, read as the reverse complement.
TATTTTATTTATCAATAATTAATTTATTAATAATAATTTTAAAAAAGTGGGTCATTTGACATCATCATTAGCACAAAAAAACAACATTGGAGATCTTTTATATAATTGTTAGAAGTGTGAAAGTATTTATTTACATAATATCGGTTCATTATGTGACTGGCGGGATCTTTTTGAGTCCAGGTGATGAATAGGAAACATGTTCAGCTTCCTGTTCTGCTTCTGTTTCAGCTGCAGCAGATCAACTTCATGAGTCTCATGCAGGTTGTTGGAGCGTCTTTCTCGAACCTGCCGCTGTCTCAAGCCAACCTGCTTCAGTCCAGTGCCACAGCTGCACAGCGCCAGTCTCCGCCCGGCTGTCTTACCCAGAATGCCCAGCACACCAGCCTCCCAACACGAGCCAGCGGACCAGAAAGGGTTAATAACGACCAGGATTTACTTCCTGTGAATGTGAATTGTGGATCTGATCTGAATCCACGTAATGAGATCGAACAGAGAAACCCAGCCCGCAAACCTCAGGTAATATTAGTAATCAGAGAAATAATATCTGTGTTATGTTAGTGTTAATAAATTTATTAATATTTTTGAATGTTATTTTTCTTTTTTGTTTGTTTTATTTGAATTAATTTTTTTAGCTTTTTTTTTTATAGTTTTCATTTTCATTTTAGTTTGTTTTTGTAAGTTTGTTACTTTTTTTTAATAATTGTAATTAAAATTGTAATGTAATTTTTTAAATATTTCTAATTATCTTTATTTTTTATTAAGTTTTAGTTTAAATTTTTTATACATTTATATGTGACTTTATTTCAGCTTTATTTCAACTAATGAAAATTATTTGTAATAGTCATATACTGTATCTATTTTACAAACAAATGTATTTTGGGCATATACGCTGTAAGAATATATACTCAAAATTCACAAAAATATTATTAATAATAGAAAATGTGCATTATCTATTGAGAAAGCTGTCCATACATTTTGAAACTACCTCTTAAAATGATTTAAATGGAATTAAAAAGCTTATTTTACTTTTTTTAAAGACATTTTAACTTTGTACTCTGTTTACTTTAATTTTACTTTTTTAAACGAACTTTTAATAACCAACCAAAAGAATAGGAATTGTTGGTAGATGACAATAATAATAATAAAAAACAAATTAATTAATAACAATAATCTATTTATCAATATTTTTGTATTCACTGATCATATATTTATTATTAATAATAATAATATATAATAAATTAGTTATTCATCAATATAATTTATTTTATAATAATAATAAAAATAATAACAATAACAATTAGTTATTTATTTATGTATTAAATCCATTTTTATTTATGCAATAATAATACTTTTTTTTATTTATCATATTTATATTTATCAATAATAATAAATTATTATTTGTCATTAATGATTATTTGCTATTATTTGTGAGTTTTTATCAATATATTATTAATAAATGTATGTTTTTATTGATTGGATATTTATTTATTTGCAAATAGTCCTATTATAAGCAGGAAACTGTACACTCTTTCATTTTCTTGAAATTGAGATGTATACATCATCATCATCTGAATAATAATCTCTCCATTGATGTGTGGTTTGTTAGGAGGACAATATTTGTCTGAGATACAACTATTTGAAAATCTGGAATCTGAGGGAGCAAAAAAATCTAAATATTGAGAAAATCATCTTTAAAGTTGTTCAAATGAAGTTCTTAGCAATGCATATTACTAATCAAAAATTAAGTTTTGATATATTTACGGTAGGAAATTTACTAAAAATCTTCATGGAACATGATCTTTACTTAATATCCTAATGATTTTTGGTATAAAAGAGAAATGTATAATTGTGACCCATACAATGTATTGTTGTCTATTTCTATAAATATACCTGTGCTACTGATGACTGCTTCTGTGCTGCAGGGACACATATATAGTGACTGATATTGAAGTTGAATCTCTCACAGGAAGTCCAGCAGTTGAGCATCCGCTCTGATTGGCCGGAGGACGGTGGATCTCACGGCAGGAGATTGATCCCGACGTCTCGGGGGCTTCTGAGGACCGCTGATAATCAGACGTCTCTTCCGGCGTCCGCTGAAGCTCCAGTCACACACGGACTCAGACTCCTGCAGCTGCCTCCTGCTGCTCCTGTGAGGGAGGCCTGGGGTCCAAACCTCCCCCCCGCTCAGTCTGACCCCTCCTGTGTCCAGAGAGCAGCGCCAGCACCCGCCACTCCTCCGTCTCTCCTTCAGACGCGCCGCTGTAGCGCTCAGACGAGTCGAGGAGCTCCTGCTCTTCCTCTGCTGCGCTTTCACCCAGACACCCAGCGGCCCGTGACGCTGCCTCATATCCCACAATCCACCACGGCAAACCTGCCCAGAATTCAGCTGCTGCACAGAGAGCCGGATCCACCCGCCGCTGTGAGTCTCTAGTTACACCAGCAACAGTAGATACTGAGCAGTGATCACATTTACGTTTTTATTTAATTTTATAACTTTGTATAATAATTGAATATCTTATAATGATATTTTTAGCATAACTGACTATAATAGTATTAATGATAATCTTAAATTATATTTACTATATCATTTATTAAATAATATTTATTTACTCTCAGCATTAATGAATATTTTTTATATTATATATTTTATGAACATTTTATAAAAAGCAAAAATATAATTTCTTTACTGTATATTACAGTATATATATATATATATATATATATATATATATATATATATATATATATATATACATTAATTATAAATATTATATTATATATAATATATTATATTATATTTAATTTAAAAAATATGCTTTTTAGTTTTACTATTTACTCAGAGCAGTAATCACTTTACTCATAATCCATTTATTTATAATTTTGTATAATAATTTGATATTGTAATAGCTTTTATAAAAAATAATAATAATAATTAATAATAATAAAACACATTCTCATGACTTTACTTATATAAAAATTTTAATCATAATTTGAGATAATAGAATATTTTATATAATGTATAATGAAATAATAATTCTAAAAATCTTTCTAATTTTTTTTACCATTTAATAATTAATTTATTCATAGTTTATATAATAATTACATATTTTAGAATAATATTTTTAGTAAAAATATATTATAATAATTTTCAAAATGCTAAATATAAATATAATATATAATATATAAAATAAATCGTTTTTTTTTTTTTTTTTTTGAGATTCACTCAAACACCAGACTGTTCTTTCCATTCTTTATTTAAGGTTAAATGTATCCTTATAAATATATATCAGAAATATACATGATTTCAAAAACACTTTAACATATAATATAAAAATAGGAGTATCAATAATAGTGTGATTAAACATTAAATTATTAATTTTCATCTAAAAACACTATATAGATACATGTTTTTGCTGATTTAATAGCATTACACTTCACTGTAATATTCATATCTATAAGTGTGATACATCTGCGCACTTGGTCAGTGATTCTCAGCAGAAGAGCGGTGATGCACGTGAGATTCTGATCAAACCACACTGATTTAGTGGTGTGTTCATGTGTGTTTGTGTAGGCAGAGCGCTTCAGCACGGCTCCGGTCCGAACACCTCGTCTCATCCCACTGCAGGAGCTGCTGAGATGGACCGCAGCGAGGCAGACGGGCGCTGAGACCAAACTACAGCTCTTAAAGACCCACCCCGTCCCGGAGAACAAGAGCACAAGCAGCCCTTCCATCAAGAGGTGACGCGCCTCCAAACACACACCTGACCACATGTGACCCTGGAGCACAGAATCAGTCATAAGGGTCCTTTTCTTGAAACTGAGATTTATGCATCATCTGAAAGCTGAATAAATAATCTCTCCATTGGTGTGTGGTTTGTTAGGAGGACAATATTTGTCTGAGATACAACTATTTGAAAATCTGGAATCTGAGGGAGCAAAAAAATCTAAATATTGAGAAAATCATCTTTAAAGTTGTTCAAATGAAGTTCTTAGCAATGCATATTACTAATCAAACATTAAGTTTTGATATATTTACAGTAGGACATTTACTAAAAATCTTCATGGAACATGATCTTTACTTAATATCCTAATGATTTTTGGCATAAAAAAGAAAAATGGATAATTGTGACCCATACAATGGCTATTGCTTTTAAAAATATTCTGGCTTTGTCTTTTTCAGACGGAAGAGGAGAGAAGAGAAGAAGAAGGAGGTGAAGATTGCAGTCAGTTTCAGACCAGAGGACTCCATCATTCCTCCGGAGGAGCTACAGACGTCTCTGGATCACAGAACTGTATTCTTGTATTTTTGATGAACTGTTCCTTTAAGTCATGTACAGTATAAACACAAAGTCGATCATCTCGTCTCTTGTTGTGTTCAGCCTGCAGAAGATGTTCCAGATCAGAACGACGACGGCTGCACCTTTCCTTCAGGTGAGGAATATGTGTCACTGCTATTTTAGCCTTATTTATATTCCTTCCTAGTATTTCTTAATATTGTGAATCAGCTTTTAATTTTATATTTTCAATAAATTTTTTTATTTTAATTTGAGAAATTGCTTTCATATTTCTATTTCGTTTTAATTTATTTTTAGTAATCAGTTTTAGTAATTTTAGTACTTCAAATTTATTTCAGTTAGTAAAATATATTATAAAATATAATTATTTTTTAATTTTCATTGTTTGTGTAAATCTGTGATATTTTGAGTTAATGATAATTTTTTTATTTTCACTTTTTTTAAACTAGATTTACAAATTTTAGTTTTTTGTCTTTTTTATTATTATTAATTTAATATTTCTGTTTGGCTTTGATTTGTAATTTAATTTT
>CM045026.1:1183323-1188323 GCA_024542945.1 allo-octoploid hybrid of Carassius auratus x Cyprinus carpio | reverse complement strand
CTTTAACCAATAGTTAGTCATGCAGTTAACGCACTTTTAATTCAGTATAAATGTTTGTCAAGAACAGCCACAGATGAGGAATTATTAAGTGCATGGCACTGCGAGTTTAATGTAGCGATGTGGTCACTCAGTGTCTAGATTTGTTTTAATCGTGTAAACCTCTGCGGACTGGTATGAAACTTGATAAGAGATTTGGCACTAGCTAAGTGAACACACATACAAAAATCATGGACATGAATGGTCAAAAATTAGCACATTGGAAACTAATGGGAAGCGTTTTTTTTACTGAAAGCTCATTTTTTGAGATATCAACTTCAAATTCGGAACACAACTTTAGATTTCTGGCTTTTAAATTTTAACATTTTAAAATAGTATTTTTGTGCATTTTTCATAATAATAATGAGCTTAAACATCTGTAACCTTTTTTTTTTTTTTTTAAGTTTAACTTTTTAAACTTCTTTTCACTTCAGCAAAAATCTGGGTTCTTCAAGTGTCTTCTTTAAAAAATATGCCAAGCTTGAGTCTCCAAATCATTCATGATTTAAGAGAGTTTAAGTTTGAAATTATTATTTTTATGGACAGGACAGTGGATCTCAACTAATTACATTAATTTAGTACCATAAATTCCCTTAAAAATACAAAATGTTTCAATAAAAAAACGAATATATAGTGCATTAATTTAATTAAAATAGCATGTAAACAACACCATTTCTTGTATCACACAGCATGTTTGTGTAGTTTTTAAAGTGCTTTACGAATAAATTGTGTTCACTGCAGGTCTTTGTGTGTTAATCGTGTCGCTCCTCACTTTAACATGATCTGCTTGTTTTCAGTGAAACTGGAGCAGCGCGAGCGAGATGCTGATCCTGGTGAGTGACCTACACACACACACACACACACACACACACACACACACACACACACACACACACACACACACACACACACCTACAGCTGAAGTCATGGACGTGTGTGTCTCTGGTTCTGTTCCTGCAGATTTGACGGAGTCTTTGCTTGAGAATCCTGTGAAGTGAGTCTGAAGTCTTTGACTCTTTGCAGTGATTTCTCTGTATTTGTCCGGGGGATTTCACCCTGTCTTTCTCTCGTCAGGCCGGCGGAGGAGACCCTCGGCGTCAGCGGCCTCAGTGACGTCAAGGACATTCTGTGTGAGTTAATCAGAGACGGAGCTTTATCTCGATCAGCGCTGGATCTGTCCCGATCAGGAAGGCTTCATCTGAGCAGGTCAGCTTCACTGGGATGGTTAAAGCAACCCAATACACCTTTGTAACCCTTTTAAAGTTTCTTTCATCAAAAACATAGTTTTTAGTTTTTAGTATAGTCATAGTTGAGTTATTCATGAGCAGTTTTTACTCAGATGCAGTGTTGATTTAGTACGATATTCTAGTTTTTATTAATATTTTGTATTAAGTTTATATTTTTCCATTTTCTTTTTAACTTTAGTTAACATTTTATTACTTATGTAGTTTTTTTTTTTTAATGAGTCTATACAGTTTTAGTTATTTTAGTAACCAAAATGAGAAATGTTGCCAATAACTAAAATAAAATATACAAAACTTAAATTTGGTTTATATTAGTTAGTTGTCATTTTATTAATATTTTGAATTGGTTTTTATGTTTCCATTTTCTTACATTTTACTTTTCTTTACTTTTTATCTTTTGATTTGTTGTTGTTGTTTGTGTGTGTTTTTTTAAATGAGTTTGTTTCATTTTTTAGTATGTTATTTTTGTTTAGTTGAAAGCCTAAAAAAACTAAAACTAAAATTAAATAAAAATTCATAAAAACTATATAGACTTAAAAACCACACACATAGCTAATGAATAAAATGTTTAATAAATTAAAAAGAAAGTTGACAAATAAACCCTAACTCAAAATATTATTAAAATGTACGCTAATGATTTTATTATTATTATTATTATTATTATTTTTGAATAAAATAAGAATTTGTAAAAACTAAATAGACTTTTTAAAAAAACTCTGCTAATGGATTAAATGTTTAATAAAATTAAAAATGGAAAAATTAACCCTAACTCAAAATATTAATAAAATGTACTGCAATAATTTGATAAATTTTTTTGTTATTTTAAATATGTCTCTGTGTTGCCACTAATTAAAAAATACAATATATCTTTCTATTTTTTATTTTCTTTCACTTTAATTAACATTTATTGATTAACTGAAAACAAGATAAAAATTAATAAAACCTATAAACACACTCACACACAACAAATTAATAAAATGCTAACTAAAATTAAAAAGAAAATGGAAAAATAAAAATTACCTAAATTTTAATAAAATTTTTATTTTTTATTTTATTTTATTTTATTTTATTTTATTTTATTTTATTTTATTTTATTTTATTTTATTTTATTTTATTTTATTTATTTGTTGTAGTCATCTGTTCTTCCCCTGTTTGGATAAACGAGTCTGCCTGATGAACAGTCTGAATCTAAACGATCTGTGTTATGATTGGCTGAGTAGCTCAGTGAGGGATGCGTGAGATATTTATTGATTGATTTGATTGGTCTGTGTATCTGTGGCGGGCGGCAGGTCAGAGGTCGAGCCGAGCGGAGCCATGATGGAGGAGGAGCGCAGGGATCTGAGGATGTGGATGAGGAGGAAACAGAGAGAACGACTGACAGAGTACAGAAAACAGAGAGAAGAGAAGAGAGAGAGAGAGCGCAGACCCTTCATCTCTCCAGCTGAACACGTGAGACGCTGCTGATCAAACCTCTGACAAACTGTTGGGTTATGAATTAGGATTCTCAATCATGTATTTACAGTTGCTAATATTTATTTCTACATTGATTATATGAATAATTACATTTTTATAAATACATAAACTACTGTTTAAAAATCTGGAGTCGATTAGATTTGTTTATTGCTCATCAAGGCTGCATTTATTTGATTAAAAATACAGTAAAAGCTTTAATATTGTGAAATATTATTATGATTTAAAACACTGTTTTTCTGTGTGAATCTCTGTTAAACTGTAATGTATTTCTGTGATGTGCAGCTGTATTTTCAGCATCATTACTCCAGTCTTCAGTGTCACATGATCTTCAGAAATCATTCTAATATGATGATTTGCTGCTCAAGAAACATTTCTGATTATTATCAATGTTGAACACAGTTGTGCTGCACAATATTTTTGTGGAAACTGTGATACATTTTATTTTTCAGGATTCACAGATGAACAGAAAGTTAAAAAGAACAACATTTATTTGAAATAAAAATATTTTGTAACATTATAAATATCTTTTCTCTCACTTTTGATCAATTTAATGCATCCTTGATGAATAAAAAGATTAAAAAAGTAGTTTTGCTTTAAAAATAATAAATGCAATATTAAAAAATCTAAATAGATAATTGTTATATATAATTAAAACTTTAATAAAAAAATATGAAAATATGTACATATAGATTTTTTTCACATCAAAACATATATAATCAAATTTAATAACAATTAAGTAAAAATAATAATTTTTAATTAACAATAATATTATCTAGAGGCTGAACATTACTGAAATATTCTTGAAGAAAGCATGTGCAGCTATAAACCTTAAATCCAGCACTTCCTGTGAATTTCTGCACAAACATCTTATACATTTATACATATTTTTATTTTATTTTATTTTATTTTATTTTATTTTATTTTATTTTATTTTATTTTTTTTTTATTTTTATTTTTTTTTCTTTTCTTTTATTTTTTCTTTTATTTTCTTTTATTTTTTTTTATTTTATTTTATTTTTTATTTTATTTTATTTTATTTTATTTTACAGGGACATTGTACATTAATAAAACATTTCTGTAATTGTACCAGAATTAACCAAAGGCTATTTTTCATCAGTAGTCCCTGAACAGAAGTCACCCTAAAAAAAGGATATGATTAGAATGCATGCTAAGAGAGTTTAACAATTACATAGCACAATCCATAAAACAGTGTATTAATAAAAGCAAATAAGGTCAATCAAAAACAACATTTGTCTCGTTTTTAGTTTGACACCAAAGCCTGTTAGTAACTTTATTCTTCTGAATAATTCATTCCTGCAGCGGAATCCGACCTCTGTGGATCTGGCAACCAGCAAGAGAACCAAAGAAGAGCGAGACAGGTCTGATTGTGTGTTCAGTGCGTGTGCTAAACTCACACACGCTGCTTTTGTCTCGTGTTTCATGAGATCCGTGTGTGTTCAGGCTGCTGCTTCAGGAGCATCGTGAGCAGAGAGCGCGTGACGCCTGCGGTCTGATCTCTGAGCTGCTCACCACAAACCCACAGCAGAGCCTCAGGTGCATTCTGGGATTGCCTCCTCTGTGCAGGCTGCAGTTGTTGCTGTGTTTGGAGAAGTCAGTGCTAAACGCCCTGCGCTGTGTTTCAGGGTCAGCACTCAGTCCTCCGGGAGAAAGAAGAGGATTCCCAGGAGTCCGAGCGGACCACAGGCTTCTCTGGGGAAAACCGTCACGCTTCAGAGGAAATCTGCAGCCAGAACCCTCGGCTCCTTGAGCGGCAGACTCGGCCTGCACAGACCAGGTCCATATCTCACTCATAAATGTGATCCGTGCTTCTTTCGCCTGTAGCTCAAAGTTAGAGCTTGTGCATTCATTTCACACTCGTTCTGGTAGCACGGGTCACATGATTTCAATCCCACGCTCCTGTGTTTCAGCCAGCGCTCTCCCGTCCGATCGGTTATCCCAGGTTACTCGCCGCGGGATGCTGTCCGACCCCAAGTCCAGACGAGACACCAAGACCGTTCATCAGAGTAAGAACAGTTTGAGTAAGTTTCTGTAAAAATATCAGAATCAGAACGAGATTTATTGCAGGGTGTGCTTACACACACACACACACACACACACACACACACTCGTGCGCGCACACACACTTGTGCACGCACACACACACACACGCACACACACACTCGTGCATGCACACACACTCTCGTGCACGCACACACACACACTCGTGCATGCACACACACACTCGTG
>CM045026.1:978323-1180823 GCA_024542945.1 allo-octoploid hybrid of Carassius auratus x Cyprinus carpio | reverse complement strand
GTGTTTAAGGTATAAATAAATAATGTACCGTTTATTTCTGTATGAATATTTAGAATATTGTCTAGTACCATCAAGTCTAAATAATAAAAGATAAATATGTAAACATGAGCGTTTGGCTGATTGTAAGCGCTGGACTGTGCTCTGCTCCTCTGTGTTCTCCAGGGCTGTGAGGATCTGGATGAAGAGTGGACAGATGAGGATCTCCTGCGGGATCTGGATCTGGACGCTCTTTCTCAAAGCAGCGGCAGCGTCCTGAGCAAACTGGACTGGGCTGCCGTCGAGAGGATCGTGGCCGAGCAGCAGTGAAGGATTCATTTCACTACATGAAACTATACGACGGGTCTTCAGATGTCTTTAAGAACTGTTTACTGAAAATCCTTTAATAAAATGTGCCACAGGAGTTCATATGAAACTGAAGATCTCATATCTCCCATTTTTAATGACGTGATCATCAATAGCACATTAAATATGAGTTCTGAACATCATCAGCTAATTTCTGATTTAAAAATATATATATATATTATTAGCTTTTAATTTTATTTTTAGATAATAAAAGTATTTTGTCTTCACATTATTTTTAGGACAGCTGTGTATTTATATTATAAGATTCGCAAATAGCATATTAGGAATAGCATTTCTAATAAAATTAATTTTTGGTTTAATTTTAGAAGCATTAGTTATACTCGGAGGAAGCGATGACGTCGTATTTAGGGGAGACTTTTATTTTGACTCTCGGCGTCCCGGAAGTGTGTGTTATTTTCGTCATGGCGGATCACGGGAGCGACGCTGGTGAGTTTGAGAGTTTAGTTCGTCAGCTGTGGAGTGTTTCTGTCGTGTTAGTGAGGAGAATGTGTTTAAAGTGCAGGACGGCGTTTTTCTGAAGGCGTCGGTGGTTTAATGACGTCAGTTCCAGTCGCCGCGGCTGTTATAATAATAATCACAGACGCCTGCGCGTGCGATTCTGGTGATTCTTCAATAATAACTAATATCAGAACCGTTAGTCTTAATTTTTGTCTTCATAGTGACTTACCGCAACCATGGAAGTACTGTGGTATTCATTAAAGTGCTCTGGATATTTTATAATACTGCAGTATACTATACACCGTACTATGATTGCGGTATGGAAATATATATCAAAGGTTTACCATAGTATTACCACTTCCGGTCACCACTGTAGTGAAAATCAAGTTTTTTTTTGTTGTTGTTTATTTGTCTATGTGCTGTTTTTAATTTGCTTTTAGACATACCATGTGCCAATCCATAAATCAACACCATTGTTGAGTATTTTCTTCTTAAAATTGTAGTTTCTGCAAAAAAACGCGGTTTAAAACAGCCAACGGTTTGCTACGTCACACAATTCAGTAACCAATCACGTCAAGTGATAGATGCATATCATTAACGTATATATTTTCCATCATTCAATAAATAAAAAAAATATATACTTAGTGTTTTTTATGTATCACTCGCACATCATATTAATTTCTGTTATGTAAGGCAATAATAGAAATGATGATGATGGCGATTTTTTTATTTTATTGAAATTTGACATTCACACATTTTTCATTGTTTAAAATAAATATACAGAACACAATCCTTTTTGTAAAGGTTGTAATTCTATAATAGAATAATATAAATAATAATGTAAAAAAAAATCGAACTCAAATTTTCCCATTAGAATATTATTATGAATAATAATTGTATTTATACATTTTTGACTGCCACCTATACATTATTCATTGTTTATACACACAACATAGTGTGTAATGATTCTATAATATTATTAATAATAACAGAAATTTTTTAAATAAAACTCTTAACTTTTCCTTTAGAATTTTTTTATTTCTTTTTTATTCTTTATTATTATTCATTGTTTATGTAATAATAATGATGATGATGGAAATAATAACAGAAAATCTGTAATAACTTCAATATTTTTTTCAATAATTAATAATAACATAAATTCTTTAATGTTAGCTATAGCAGAAATTTTTAAAATCAAACTCTAATTTTCCCTTTAGAATATAATTTTATTATTATTTTTATTTATTATTAATTTTTATGTTATAATAATAATAATAATTATTATTATTAAAACAATAATAATTGAAAAATAGAAAATCTGTAATGATTTCAATAGCAGAAATTAAAAAAATTGAACTACATTTTTCCTTTTAAAATATTATTGATTTTTTTTATTATTTTTTAACTGACACCCACACCTTATTAATTGTTTAAAAACTTCATTTTAAAGGTAGTAATTATTTAATAATAATAATAAAAACAGAAATTATGTAAAAATAGCTATAGCAGACATTTTTAAAATCGAACTCTTAATTTTCCCTTTAGAATATCTATATTTTTATTAATTACTTATTATTATTATTATTAGTATTATTATTAATTATGTAATAATAATAATAATAATAATGGAAATAATAGAAAATATGTAATGATTTCAATAGCAGAAATTAAAAAAATTAACTACATTTTTCCTTTTAGAATATAATTGTTTCATTTTATTATTTTTTAACTGACACCCACACCTTATTAATTGTTTAAGAACTTTCCTTTAAAGGTAGAAATTATTTAATAATAATAAAAATAATAAAAACTGAAATTCTGTAATAATAGCTATAGCAGAAATGTTTAATATTTTGAACTATAATTTTCCTTTTAGAATATATATATATATATATATATATATATATATATATATATAAAAACTTATTAGTATTCATTGTTTATGTAATAATAATAATAATAATGGAAAAATAACTGTAAATATCTGTAATAATTGTAATAGCAGATATTTTGAAAATTAAATTCGAATCTCCCTTTAAAACATTATTATTTGTGATGCTGTATTGACTGATGATGATGATGATGATGATGATGATGATGAATGGTTCGGTGTGATCACAGGGGACTCCAGCAGCGATGCAGACCTCTCCTCCGTCATGGGCTTCTCTGGGTTCGGTGAGTGTTTCTGGAACACGCGGTTAGCTGTGTTTTCTGTGTCTCGCGTGGAGACTGAATCCTGTTTATTTGGTGCTCAGGGAAGAAGGCTCGCACCTTTGACCTGGAGGCCATGTTTGAGCAGACGAGGAGGACGGCCATCGAGAGGAGCCAGCGCATCTTAGGTCACTACTCTCTTATTTCTCCTCTGCTCAGGAGTTTGAAGAATTCTGCTGACTCTGAGTTTTTCTGTCACAGAGGAGCGTGAGAAACAGGAAGCAGAGGCCAGCAGCGGCTCTCAGAGCGCGTCAGCATCCAGGTACAGTCAGCCTCTTCAGACCCGCCTTCATCTTATTTTATTACAAGATTAAAAACAATAAACTTCAACAATTAAATACGACATTATGAATACAAAAATAATATGTGACCCTGGAGCACAAAATCACTCATAAGGGTCAATTTTTTTTAAACTGAGATGTATGCATCATCATCATCTGAATAAATAATCTCTCCATTGATGTGTGGTTTGTTAGGAGGACAATATTTGTCTGAGATACAACTATTTGAAAATCTGGAATCTGAGGGAGCAAAAAAATCTAAATATTGAGAAAATCATCTTTAAAGTTGTTCAAATGAAGTTCTTAGCAATGCATATTACTAATCAAACATTAAGTTATGATATATTTACGGTAGGAAATAAATAAATACATTTCCTATATATTCTATCTTATGTTTACAATGAGAAAAATTACAGAATATATCACACATAATTAAAAAAAATAATAATTTAACTAAAATTTTTTTACTTTAATTATGTGTGAGATATTCTGTTATTTTTCTCATTGTAAACATAAGACAGAATATATAGGAAATGTATTTATTTTATCGGGAAAATATTATATTCACAAATCTAAATTCTCTTTAAAGTTACCCAAATTACATAATTTTCTTTGTGACTTTAACTACGTCATTATAACACTGAAAAATATTAACACTAAAAAAAGTCTCAAATTTGTGAAACTGTAATGATCTGCTGAATGTTACGTAATATGATCAACTACCTCTGTACTTTTGTTTTATGTATTAATAATTTTATTACTACATTTTGGGTTGTAAATACACTTTGTACGGGTCAAAATTATACATTTCTCTTTTATGCCAAAAATCATTAGGATATTAAGTAAAGATCATGTTTCATGAAGATATTTAGTAAATATCCTACCGTAAATATATCAAAACTTAATTATTGATTAGTAATATGCATTGCTAAGAACTTCATTTGAACAACTTTAAAGATGATTTTCTCAATATTTAGATTTTTTTGCTCCCTCAGATTCCAGATTTTCAAATAGTTGTATCTCAGACAAATATTGTCCTCCTAACAAACCACACATCAATGGAGAGATTATTTATTCAGATGATGATGATGCATACATCTCAATTTTGAAAAATTACCCTAATGACTGGTTTTGTGCTCCAGGGTCACATGTCATTAAGTGAACAAGACCGTTTGGTTTATAATAAATACCGTTTTCATGCCAATTCTTAAGAAAAACCGGCTTGTTCCGTCATCATGTGTTTGTGTGAACAGGAAGCAGGACTCTGATGTCATCGCTCCTCCACTTCCTCCTGCGCTCGGCGCTCAGACGGAGGAGAGTGATGATGAGGATGATGATGATGATGAAGATGATGATGTGGTCGGGCCACCGCTGCCACCCGGATACAAACACAGCACCGCTGCTGCTGATGACGACGATGATGATGATGATGATGATGATGATGATATGAATGATGAGGACGATGACGTGAGTGTATTTTCATCTTTCAGTCCCATAAATCATATTCACAACTGCAGATCAGATTTAATGTTTACCTCTTTACTAATGTTTACATTCAACTTGAAATTACATCATTTTATACTGTATTCATATATTATTGCAATTGTATAGTAAAAAACAAACATGGTAATATTTGATGCCTTTATGCTGATGAAGATTGTAATTTTGCATGTTAATGTTTTATACAGTAGTTATGATTATGACTGTATAGTAAAAAAATATAATTTGCATTTAGAAAATGTATCCGTTTTTTTCCATTTTGTCATTGTTAATTATAATAAGCACATTTTATTCTCAAATTCCTATTAATGCAATGATTAAATACGAATATTAACATATTGATAAAAATATTTAAAACTTATATTATGATGTAATATTATCAAAATTAGATTCATTGTTTAAATTGTAATGTTTAAAAAAATAATTTTGGTAAAATTTAATGCCTTTGATTTACAATAATGTAGATAAACAAAAACTTACAATTTATAATTAATGTTTGTAGAGATGAAAATCTAATGAAAATAAAAATAACTATATAGTAAAATATTTTTATGAAAAGTAATCGTATTTTTCAGACATTACATTTTGTTTTGTTTTTTTGCCTTTTGTCATTATTTAATGTATAGTATATTTAATGCAAAAAAAAAAATATATATATATATATAAAAAACATATATAAATATAAAAAACATATATTACAAATAAATGTTTTCAAAATGTATATTAAATATATTATTGAAATTTTATTGTAAAAAATATGGTAATATCTGATGCATTTAATTTTTGCAGTGTCATTGATTTATGTTTTACATTATGGAAATGAAATAGTTTTTCTGTCAACCTGTTTGAATGTTTACATTTCAAGTGAATTTAGCACTCGCTTTTATCCAAACTGACTTAGAAATGAAGAGGTTATTTTACGTGTTTCCAGTCACATTCTGACTTGAAACATTATAATGTGAAGTGGAGGGTATTAAGAAGTATTTAATTTATTTATCTGTCTCAGAGCGAGAGCGCTGTAGTGTGTGAATGAGAGAGTGTTCAGTGCTATATGATGCTCTTCACAGTCAGTGCAGTGTGTGTGTGTCTGTGTGTGTGTGTGTGTGTGTGTCTCTGTGTGTCTGTGTCTCTGTGTGTCTGTGTCTGTGTCTGTGTGTGTGTGTGTGTGTCTGTGTGTGTGTGAGTGTGTGTTTGTAATGTGTCGCTGATGCCACTAGAGGGAGACACTGCCATTAGGTATCATTACAGATATGACTGATAAGACTTTAGAGTTCAGAAGAGCTTCATATTCTGTCATTTTACCTCATTAGACATTGTGTTCTTTAGTCTGGATGAGTCTCATGAAACATCTGATGAATGTGTGGGTCATATTACATTTTAAAATTAGAAGAAAAAATACTATACATTAAAATAAAAATATATGTTGCATATATTACTTAAATTTTGTAAAAAATAAACACTATAGTAATATTTCATTTCTTTATGCTGATGCAAACATTTGTGTGTAAAACTTAGAATTAATGTTTTATATTAATGGAAATCTAACAAAAATAAAAATACTTTATAAAATAAATAAAAAATAATTTTACATAAGAAAATTCATGCTATTTTTTAAAACTATTAACTTTTTTTGTGTTTTGTCATTATTATTATAATAAAGCAAATTTAATCACCAAATATCCTTTAATTTAATGTAAAATTGTTATTAAAAACATATTACAATATAATATCAAAATATATATTAAACGTAGTATATAATGCATTTAATTTATGCTGATGTAGATAAACGTAATATTTATAATTAAAGTTTTATACTTATTAAAGAGAATATAATTAACTATATTAAAATATAAATTCTAAATGTTTTGTTATTTAAATATATATATATATAACTATAAAATGAAGCCTATTTTTAAAACCATTAATAATTTTTGTAGTCAGCATTAATTCAATGATAAATAAGTACATTTTATCCCCCAAATTCATATTAATTCAATTTATTATAAAAACATTTTTTTATTTGTTTTGCATTGTCATTAATTTCATGATAATGAATTCAATGCAAACCAATATGAATAAAAAAATTCAAAATATATGTATTCATATGTATTGCTTAAATTGTATTGTAAGAAAACCCCTTATGGTTATATATACTGCTTTTAATTTAAGCTAATTTAAATGTGTTATATTTAAAATGAATCCTTTATAGTGATGACAATCTAATAAGAATAAGAAGTCTTCTTTCTTTTTCCCCCTATGAAATATGACCTGAGCATGTTTTCTTGAGATCCACCCTGTTACCTGTGTGTGTGTGTGTGTGTGTGTGTGTGTGTGTGTGTGTGTGTGTGTGTGTGTGTGAGAGAGAGATTGTCTCTGTGTGTGTGAGAGTATGAGTGTGTGTGTTTGTGTGTGTTTGTGTGTGTGTGTGTGTGAGATTGTCTCTGTGTGTGTGAGAGTATGAGTGTGTGTGTGTGTGTGTGTGTGTGTGTGTGTGAGAGAGAGATTGTCTCTGTGTGTGTGAGAGTATGAGTGTGTGTGTTTGTGTGTGTGTGTGTGTGTGAGATTGTCTCTGTGTGTGTGAGAGTATGAGTGTGTGTGTTTGTCTGTGTGTGTGTGTGTGTGAGATTGTCTCTGTGTGTGTGTGTGTGTGTGTGTGTGTCTGTGTGTGTGTGTGTGTGTGTGAGATTGTCTCTGTGTGTGTGAGAGTATGAGTGTGTGTGTTTGTCTGTGTGTGTGTGTGTGAGATTGTCTCTGTGTGTGTGTGTGTGTGTGTGTGTGTGTGTGTGTGTGAGATTGTCTCTGTGTGTGTGAGAGTATGAGTGTGTGTGTGTGTGTGTTTGTCTCTGTGTGTGTGTGTGTGTGTGTGTGTGTGAGATTGTCTCTGTGTGTGTGAGAGTATGAGTGTGTGTGTGTGTGTGTTTGTGTTTGTCTCTGTGTGTGTCTGTGTGTGTGTGTGTGTGAGATTGTCTCTGTGTGTGTGAGAGTATGAGTGTGTGTGTGTGTGTGTGTGTGTGTTTGTCTCTGTGTGTGTGTGTGTGTGTGTGTGTGTGTGTGTGTGTGTGTGTGTGAGATTGTCTCTGTGTGTGTGAGAGTATGTGTGTGTGTGTTTGTGTGTGTGTGTGTGTGTGTGTGTGAGATTGTCTCTGTGTGTGTGAGAGTATGAGTGTGTGTGTGTGTGTGTGTGTGTGTGTGTGTGTGTGTGTGAGATTGTCTCTGTGTGTGTGAGAGTATGAGTGTGTGTGTGTTTGTCTCTGTGTGTGTGTGTGTGTGTGTGTGTGTGTTTGTGTCTCTGTGTGTGTGTGTGTGTTTGTGTCTCTCTGTGTGTGTGTGTGTGTTTGTGTCTCTCTGTGTGTGTGTGTGTGTGTGTTTGTGTCTCTCTGTGTCTGTGTGTGTGTGTGTGTTTGTGTCTCTCTGTGTCTGTGTGTGTGTGTGTGTGTGTGTGTGTGTTTGTGTCTCTCTGTGTGTGTGTGTGTCTGTAACAGTGTGCAGACGTCTCTGTTTTCTCAGGCCTGTGGTGTTTGAGGGCTGCTGGGTATGTTAGATGAGTGTATCCCATCAGGCTCAGGTGTGGTGTAATCAGCTGACGGCACAGATCACACAGACCTGCGTGCGTCTGATTGGAGAAGAGCGCTCTGAGAGCTGGATATGATGTATTGGCGGTGTGCTATTGCGTTAAATAAGAACCATCCTGCTGCGAACAACCTTCCATTCGTCTTCTACTGAATTAAAAGTCACCGAAGATGTTTGTGTGTGTGTGTGTGTGTGTGTGACAGAATCCAGTGAAGAAGATCCCGGACACTCATGAGATCACGCTTCAGCACGGCTCTAAAAGTGTAAGTGTCCGGCTCACACTCTTACATCATCTGACCCGCTCATCCTCCGATGCAGTCAACGGAAAATCAAACGTGACCTGATTAATTACTAAATGAGCTTTTCCTTCTTCTCTTCAGTTCTGACTTCATTGTGCACAAAAACAACTGTTAGAACTCAAGACTTCTTCCCTATAAGTCACATCTATTTACAATATTTGTAAATATATTTGATAATATTTGCAATATTATTTATAATATTTACATTACATTTAAATATTTAAAAATATATATAATAAATAAATATTTGTAAATAGATTTTATACATTTTAAATGTGTATTTTTTATTTTCATTTTCTATTTTTTAATTATATATATTATTATTAATATTTGTACATTGTTCTTAAATATTTGTACATTATGATATATTATTAATTATTGTATATTATGTTATTACTATTTAAATATTGATATTGTAATATTAGATTATATATTTATACATTTCCAGTGTGATCTATATATACATAATTTCTGTCTTCAAATTAGTATAGTTATAATGTGAATTTTTAATTTTGGATTAATATATATTTATATTTTAATTTAATTGTATATGCAATTTCTCTTTAGTTCATATATATTTTTATATAATATAATAATTACAATATTATTATTTTTTATTTATTAAATAATTACATAATTATTATATAAAGTCTTATGTATACTGTCCAAAAGTCACATAAAATTTTTTTTTTACATTTGACATTACTTTCTTGATATTTAAGGACATTATTGGTATTATTATTATCAATATTATTAAGCATTTATTATGTTATGAATTAATAACATTTAATTAATACATAACAATAGAAATAATGTTACATTATAGATTTATATATATATATATATATATATATATATATATATATATATATATATATATACACACGTTTCAAATGTTGGTCAATGTTGTAAAATTAATCATTTAAAACAAATTTGAATTCAAAAATAGTTTCAGGTGAGTTTTCAGAGCAGCTGCACAGAAGACAGTAGTGTCATTATTCAGCTCAGTTTGATAATACTGCTGAGTATAACTGGTCTTTAAGCCCCAGGAGAGCATCTACTGAAGCTCATTTCTGATGCTCTCTGCTTGTTCAGGTCTCAGCTTTGGCTCTGGACCCGTCCGGTGCTCGTCTGGTCACCGGCGGCTACGACTACGACGTGAGGTTCTGGGACTTCGCCGGGATGGACGCGGCGCTGCATGCCTTCCGGTCGCTGCAGCCGTGTGAATGGTGCGTTACACCTCATCCGTCTCCGGTCAGATCAGATAAACACAGCCAGATGCTGGGCATTTCTGCTCCGGCTTTGGTTTTTCCTAGAAATCCCCCTCAAAGGAGAGAACTGAAACTGTGTTACTCGACAGCTGCAGGTTTTAAATGAAATAAGAAAAGTAAGACAATAATAATAATTACAACTGCTCTTTTAATACATTTATAACACGTTTATAACATATAAAAAATGTTCAGTGTTAAGTAAATATATATATATATATATATATATATTTTTTTTTATAAAGCTAGACAAGACCGTAAAAAGCAAATTTTGGCAATTTAATTTATGCAATGGTGAAAAAAATTGGCAAAATATATGGGGGAAAAAAGCAAAAAAAACTTATTCTGTCTTTGGCCCGGTGTTTTATTTTGTTTGGCTTCGCCCAATAATTTTCATTTCGGTGCATCCCTAATTGATATATTATAAAGGTATACAATAAAATAAAAAAGTAAAATGTATTTTGCATATATTATTTCAATTATATTGTTAATAAACATTATGGTAATATTTGATGAATTAAATTTTTGTAGATAAACGTAGTATTTATAATTAATGTTTATAATTATAATTATGTTGGCTTGGCACAAGCCAACATACTGTTATGCTATTTAAACTTCTTCTTATTATTATTCTTCTGAGAATTAATTTATAAAACGCTACTCCTCCTAGGGCTTTAAAGCCACAAGCCCCAAACTTGGCAGAGACCTGGGCCCCGGGGTGTAGTTTTATGCTATATCTTTTTAGACTGATCAGACTTAGTTTATTTATTATTAATTTTTATAAGTCAGAAATCTCCCATAGACTCCCATTATCTGAGAAAAATTGCGCCTCTACAGGAGCAATTCCCGGGACTGAGGGAGGAGTCTGCCTTAGTTTCACTTTTAAATCGGTTAAAAATACATATAAATACATGAATTTATTTCACTCTGACAAGCTAAACCAACATATTTGAATATTATAGGGGTCAGGGCTTATTAAAAATTTATATCTAGCCACAGAACAGAGAGAAAGACGAGAGAGAATTCACCGCTCCGTTCAGCGAGTGGTCTCACAGCTGGCTCACAACAAACGAATTTATTCTTGTTTAAGACCTTTTAAAAATAAAATATTACAGCGATTGCACACAATCCACCCATTAGAACAAACCAAGAGCTAAAAGTGGGTGTTTTTCAGCTGTTGAAGTTTGAAAATGAACGATTTGCGTCAGCTCTTTTGACAGCGCGAGCCCGCGCGGCTTCTCGTGCAGTCGCAATACGAGCTCGCAAGAAACGAATTTATTCTTGTTTAAGACCTTATAAAAATAAAATATTACAGCGATTGCACACAATCCACCCATTAGAACAAACCAAGAGCTAAAAGTGGGTGTTTTTCAGCTCTTGAAGTGTGGAAAATGAAGGATTTGCGTCATCTATTTTGACAACGCGAGACCGCGCGGCTTCACAACGACCTCAAAACAAACGAGTTTATTCCTGTTTAAGACCTTTTAAAAATAAAATATTACAGCGATTGCACACAATCCACCCATTAGAACACACCATCGGCTAAATTCAGATTTTTGTGAGCTGGTAAATTGTGAAATTGAATGATTTGCAGCAGACTCTCTGACGGCTCGACACTTCAACACTGGCATGGGGAAAAAGGTCTACATACTGAAACTACAGCCTTTTACATTAAAACACTCCAGCGAATCAGTACAAAACAATTAGAAGAATTTATTATAGAGATTAAAATGAGTGCTGGTGAGTTTTTTTTTTTTTTTTTTGTCTTAGGGCAGAAAAAGACATTGCATCGATCTCTCGAGTTACAGAGGACGCTGATTCCGGCTTTTCGGTGCAAGAACGGAAAAATCACATAAAAGATTATTTCAAAATACATGATAGCTTGGCGAATATAAACGAAAACAGCCACGTGAACATAAACTGTAGAAAAATAAATCGGAAATGGATCATGATACTGGATTTGAATATTAAAGTGACTGCATTTACCAGCTGCTTTCTGTTTTCAATTTGAATCTATAAAAAACAGAAAATCATTCGTCTTGGCTGCTTTTTTTTGTATGTCTATATTTTGTATTGTCAATAGTAAATATTATGAAAAAAAAACTGTTGTAATTTTGTCATCATTATTTAGTTTATGTATTATAATTGCAAAAAAATAATTTATCAACTCACATACATATCATTCATCACTGCTTGAAAATTTAAGTTGAAAAATAAACTCTTAAAGCATGAAATAAGATACAGAATCAGTAAATTCGATTTAAATGTGGGTATATTATCAGTGAACTAATCATTAAACATTTGTAATCATTCAAAAAATACTGGCCCCTTTCATGTTGTTCAGAAATGAAGGCCACAATGCTAATGTTATCCACACGATGGCGCCACAGGATAGCAAATACTTCAATATCTGTTCAAAGATTTTTAAATGTTTCATTTATGTGCATAAATATAAAATGCATATACATGCATTCTATTTTCATAAACTTTAATGAAGCCCAATCTAGTATTTATGCAAAAACTGTAATCTCCTAAGTACCATTACTTTTTTCTTATTTTAATAGTATTGACAACATATTTCTCAAGTTATCACACATAAAGTGAAGAAAGGAAACTATATTAGTTATGTATTTTCATATTGTCAATATAATAGTACTCACATAAGGGTTCATAAGCTGTTGTGATAGCCTAGGCTTTTTATTAGAACAGAAAACAGCAAGGGTCCACAGAAAAATACTGCTGTAGGTTTTTTTTTTTTTTTTTTTGCAGCAAGGCAGCTCAAGAACGTTGGACACACAAGTAATGTAGCTCTTTTGCCCCAAGGCCAAGCCAACATCAAAGTTAGTTCACTAACTTTACATTCTAGTTATAATTAATGCGCTTTCACAGAGTCATTGACACTGTTTACAAATTATATTTTACATGAAGAAAACAAGACCTTTAAAAAAAAAAAAAAAAACTTTTTTTTTTTTTTTTTTTTTTTTTACATTTAGTCATTATTAATTAGCACAATTAAGCACATAGTCCTCTAAATTCCCATTAATTTAATGCAAAACATTATTAATACATAATATAATATTCTCGAAATAAATGCTATATTATGTAAATTGTAAAAAAAATAAAAAAAATAAAATAAATAAAAACGTTCTGGTATTATTTGATGCGTTTATGCTGATGTAGATAAACATGTTGTATTTATAACTAATGTTTGGTAGTAATAGAAATCTAATGAGAATAAAAATAGCTATGTAGTAAAATATAATATAAAATAAAACATATTTAACATGAAGATATCTAGCCATTTTTTTAAACATTTATTAAAAGTGTCATCTTTTGAAATCTTACATGTGAAATGTAAAAAAAAGTATATTTTTTAAGATTTAAAAAAATTCTAATTAAACGACAGAATAAGAACAAGTAGAATAAGAAGAATAAGTTACCAATCAAATAAAAATCAGTATTAACTAAATTAATTTGTACAGAAGAACACAAAAGTGGCTTGTGGGTGTATTTTCAGACGTTTAACGAGGCTCAGAGGTGGCATGAGTGCAATTAAATCCATAAATTTTGAATATAGAAATATTAAATTATTTAAATAACTGAAAAGAGACTTAAAAAAAACTGCCAGTAGGTGGCGGCAAGTCAGTGATTTTTATCATTGAATCATTCATTCAGCTGATTCGTTCAAACGGCTGATTCATTCAGGAATGAAGCACATGATTCTTTATGAATGGGTGATTGAATCAGATTCGTTTAAAAACGCAGTTCCTTTATAAACGAAACACTGCTGTGTTTGAATGGAGATGTGCAGCGGCTCAGATGAGACGGTTTCAAACTATTTTCGAGACGAAACGGAGCAAAATCAGACAATAGTGTTACAGTCAGACAATGTAATTCACTTAATATTAACTTCTTCTTTATTGAACTGTTGTATTAAATCAGTATCCCTTTTACAAACTTTATAAGCACATTTTATCCCTAAAATTCCCACTAATTCAATGCAAAAATATTACGGTATTTTTATTATCTAAATTGTATTATGGTAATATTTGGTGCCTTTAATTTATGCTGACGTAGATACACATGTAGTGTTTATAATTAATAAATTAAATAAATAAAGGAATTAAAATAACTTTATGGAGATTTCTAATATAAAATAAAAAATATTTTACATGCAGAAAAAGTTTTTTTTTTTTTGCATTTTGTCATTAATAATTATAATTAATTATTCATTATTTTCATTAATCATTTTATCCCCAAATTCCCGTTAATTGAATGCAAAAACTTATATATAAAATTATATATATATAATTTTTTTTATTTTTTTTTATGCATGTTACATTTTCTTGTTATTAATTATAACTAAGCACATTTTATCCATATATATAATTTTTTTTATGCATGTTACATTTTCTTGTTATTAATTATAACTAAGCACATTATATCCCTTAAATAGCCATTAATTTGTTGCAAAAATAAAATAGAACTCTTATTTTCCATACAAAGCCTATTTTTACACAGGCCCTCGATCTCCGGTCGAATCAGCTAAATGCAGCCAGATGCTGGGTATTTTTGTTCTTGTCTTTTGTTTTTCCTTGAAATCCTCCTAAAAGTGGAACCCAGTTGTCTCGAGATCTTGAACTCCAATTGGCTGATCCCGAGTGTGATTTACTAAACCTCCACGGCACATTAACAAGTTCACCAGCCCAGGTACAGTGGCATCTTTTTACCAGCAGACGCTGAGCAGAGCGGACAAAGAAAACACGCGGCCCATGTGGAGCCCATAAAGCCACTGACCCACAGAGGGTTTCAGGAATTTACAGCGGTCCTCTGTCTCTGATGATCGTGTTTTCTTCCTCTCTGCGCTCTCACAGAGTCATCGACACTGTTTACAGTCTCTCCAGGACCGCAGCGCTCAATCTGACTCTAATTGTGCTCAGTTCACTCTCAAACAGCGCAGAGACGATGAATCGCTTCCAACTGGACTCCGTCTGCACAGATTATCTTGTGCTCGTTCTGTATTAGCACAGCTTAAGTGCTTGAACACGGCTGGGTCACATTATACACCAGAACATGAAGACAAAGAAAATTTAGACTTTTTCAAGACCTTTAATACTTTATGCTTTTGTCGTTTTAATGACAGTGAAGCACGTTCTCATCATTGCTGTAATGCAAAAATACTGATATATTATTTAAATTGTATTTGTGCATCATGGAAGTGTTTGTAGTGCCGCTTTTAATTTATTTAAATAAAAGGTGATTGCATTGAAGTGATGAGAATGAAAGAAAAGTAAAATGTCGGGGATGAACTATTACATATTTAAGCATGATTTGGACGTGATCTTGATCTTTTTTCTGAATAAAATATATATATATATATATATTTGACAGTATTTTTATGAAAATTGAGCACATTGTCAAAATTAAATAATTTTGAAATAAATATTATTAATTATTATAGGAATATATATTATTACCATAGTAATAAAATATGATTTAAGTATTAACCAGCCTGTCAATCTGAAGAAAATACAGCCTTATTATTATCTTATTACCATTAATTATTATTTTTTTTTTAATAAAGCAATGTAATGTTTTTATTTATTCTTATTTTGGGGTGAAATTATATATATCTATATAACTAATTATATATATATTATATATAACTAACTTTTTATTTAATCATAATTTAAATGTAATTATTAAAATTATCTATATATAAAATATCTACTTAAAAATGTATACTTGTACTGTATGTATTGGTAAAAAATGTATTGAGTAATTTTGTATTGGTGCAGTCTATGATTTTATGTACTTAAAGTGAAGGCATTAATACGTTATAGTATAAAATAAAATATGCTTTTAAATATTTAATAATGATTACTATACTAATTTTTACAAAAAATGCTGTTCTTTTTTTTTATTGTTTTAAATAAATTTTTTTAAAATTAAGTCAACTATTAAATGATTTTAAAAATATCTGCTATCTGACCAGTGCCTGTAATAATAAAACTGTGATGTGGTCTTTTATATCAATCATATGTGACCCTGGACCACAAAACCTCGATGCAAGGGTCAATTTTTCAAAATTAAGATTTATACATAATCTGAAAGCTGAATAAATAATCTCTCCATTGATGTGTGGTTTGTTAGGAGGACAATATTTGTCTGAGATACAACTATTTGAAAATCTGGAATCTGAGGGAGCAAAATAATCTAAATATTGAGAAAATCATCTTTAAAGTTGTTCAAATGAAGTTCTTAGCAATGCATATTACTAATCAAAAATTACATTTTGATATATTTACGGTAGGACATTTACTAAATATCTTCATGGAACATGATCTTTACTTAATATCCTAATGATTTTTGGTATAAAAGAGAAATGTATAATTGTGACTCATACAATGTATTGTTGTCTATAGCTACAAATATACCCCAGAAACTGAAGGGTCACATATATCTCTTGTAAAATCGTGTGTGTGTGTGTCATTGCAGTCATCAGATCAGGTCTCTGCAGTACAGCGTCACCGGGGACGTCATTCTGGTGGTGGCCGGAAACTCACAGGCCAAAGTCCTGGACCGCGACGGATTCCAGGTCCTCGAATGCATCAAAGGAGATCAGTATATTGTGGACATGGCCAATACCAAGGTGACTTTAAAGACACGTTTGCATATAGAAATCTAAAAGGGATAGTTCACCCAAGAATTAAGATGTGCTGTTCATTTGCTCTCCCTCACTCCAAGATGTAGATGCCTTTTCAGGGCTCTAGACTGAGACCTTTTTTTTTTTTTTTTTTTTTTGAGAATGTGGGAGTTAAAATTTGTCAAAAAGTTTTATTAACCTCTTCTAACCACTTTTGTTACCATATAACTATAAACTATGAGAACAGAAAAGCTGTTCATCAGCATGCATTGATTAATACTAAAAATATTAATATTAAAATAAAAAGTGCAACCAAATCGTGTGGTCATGCTCCAGAGAGACCAGTGGGAAGAATGAGTCTAGAGCCCTGCGTTTTTTATTTCTCTCAAGTAGAACAGTGTTTTTAGCTAAAGCCGTGGTCCTTGGTGACTCATAAAATGCAAGTCAATGGCTGCCGGCACTTTTAGAGTCAAAAAAATCATATGATTAAACACTAAATTAATCCCCCGTGGCTCCTGAAAATATATTGAGTTCTTATGAAGCGAAACGATCAGTCTGTGCAAGAAACTGAACATTATTTACAACATTATTACCTGTAATCAAGAGCCTCTGGCAAACGAGGAAACCTGATTCTTTTCTGTGAACTGATTCCTTCAGACAGTTCACTTCAATGAACTGATTCAAATAAACGATTCACCAGTTTGTGGATGCTGGATAATGTGGATGTTGAACATCTCTAAAGCATATAAAGTGAATAAACTCATCTTTATCAGCTCACCTTTTTACATAAACCATGAGAAAGCATAAAAACGTTCACTTCTCCCCTTCATTCAGGCTCTCAGTTCACATGCGCATATCAGTGGCTTATTCTCAGTTCAGCGACTTTTACAGAAACTGGAGAACTAAATGATTCATTCGTCACAGGATCAGATACGCCGCTATTTTGGCTCATTTCCAGTTTGGAGTGATTTTCAGTGTTTTCAGATTGAGTGACTAGTAGATCTGTGCTGCTCGAGCTGCAAACGGTTTCAGATGATTCAATCCGATTTGGTGAATTAGTTCAAATAGTTCACCAGAAAGAACCGGTTCAAAGAATGATTCATTCATGAACCAGTTGTCACTCCGGACCGTTCACCTGAGGCTCTGGATTACAGGTAATAATGCTGTAAATAATGATTAGTTTCTTGCACAGACTGATCGTTTCGCTTCATAAGAACTCAACGAGGATTAATTTAGTGTTTTCTGTATAAGCTTTTTTGACTCTCAAAGTGGCCACTGACTCACATTTTACCAGCGAGATTTCTTTTTGAGTGAACTATCCCTGTATTTCTTTTTCTGTATTCATATTTTGTACTGATTTAATCATTTGAATATAATTAAGTATGTTTGATGACTTATTTGCGTTTGAGTTTTTGCTTTGAATGTCATGAATTTTTTACTATATCATTGCATATCTTTGCTCTTTTGATTGCTTTGTCCATATTTTTGTGTCTCTTTGGATAAAAGCATCTGCTAAATGACTAAATGTAAATTTGCCGCTATAATCACTTTAATTATAAGGGTCAGAAAGTGACAAAGCAGTATGCATCTCACAGAGGAGCGCTCAGTATGTGCTCAGGTCAGGTCTCATGGTGTGTTTGTTTGCTGCTTCTGGACGCTGTTTGTTGACTGAGGCGTAATGAGGTGTACATGAACTACACACACTAAATATTGCACCTGTCCCTCTGTAATCAGTGTGTGAAGTCACTAATGCAGTGTGTCGACACGCCACCGTCGCTGCAGGACAAACTCTAATTAGGTTTTCTCTCCTCTTTGGGTTCGTTATGTACCCAGACATAACTATTGCTTGCTTCAGTCACGGTCAGTGTTTTGTTTTGCTGCTGAAAGATGCCAACTGGACATCCATAACAGAAATACTTGAATTCAGTCTTTTTATTTTCATCGTTATTACTTCCACATGCGAGCACACTTGGCGTACACTACAACTTACAACTTTCTGCTCTCTTCTGCTCACCAAGGCTGTATTTATAAATTCAAAAATACATTAAAATTGGCACATATTATTGCAATTTAAAATAATAGCTTTCTGTGTTAATCTCTGTTAAAGTGTAATTTATTTCTGTGATGTGCAGCTGTATTTTCAGCATCATCACTCCAGTCTTCAGTGTCACATGATCTTCAGAAATCAGAATAATAAGCTCAAGAACATTTCTGAATATTATCAGTGTTATGCTGCACGATATATTTGTTGAAACTGAGATACATCGGGGGAGGGTAATATTTAGTTAAAAACAAAAAATATTATATATGCTTAATATTTCTATTCATTAAGGACACTTTAAATTAATCAAAAGTGACAGTAAAGACATTTATAACGTTACAAAAGATTTCTATTTCAAATAAATGCTGTTCTTTTGATCTTTCTGTTCATCTGTGAATCCTGAAGAATAAAAGTATCAGTTTCCACAGAAATTCGAAGCGGCACATCTGCTTTCAACATTGATGATAATAATAACAACCGTTATTAATAATTGAGCGCTGATGATATTTCAGCTTTGCATCACAGGAATAAATTATATTTCAAATTATATAATTAATAGAAAACAGTTATTTTAAATCGTAATAATATTTCACATTTTCTAATGTATTTTTGATCAAATAAATGCAGCCTTGAGAATATTATTATTAATAATAATAATAAATTAACGTAAAAAATTAATATACTTCAACTTTAATACTTATTTTAGTTCTATATTTTATTTTATTTTAACAAAAACAATATTTAATAGTTTTTGTAGGTATTATTAGCGTCTGTGGTCAGTAGCTCCGAACAAATCATCTTTTGTTTCCTGTTTAGTCAGTGACTGACAGGAAGCAGTTGTGATGCGTGATTCTATTTACAATGCATTTCTGAGTCGAACTGTGTGAGCATCTGAACATCTGTGTCCTTAAACGTCCTGAAGGTCAAATGAACAGATGCTGCAGTTATGTACTCAGAAGATATTTGTGACGGCACGCTCTAATAATGTGCTTTAAACAGTGCAGCATGTGCTCATCATTACAGACCATCACTGACAGCTTTATTTATTCTCTCAGAATAAAGCGTTCTGGTGCACTTCCTGTTCTTCGATTGGACTCGTTTCCTGTGTCTAGATTAACACTTTAAAGTCAACACTGGAAACATGTTTTCTTCTGTAGAGTGTGAAGTATTCATTTATTGGGAAGTAGTGTAGGACAGAACATTGTTTTATTGATGTAAGGCTGATATTTATTAGTAGTGGTGTTTAGTAAGAAAGATATACATTATTCTACTATTCTATTATATAACTGTCATTGTTTTTTTGATAATGTACATTGATTAATCATCCGTAGTGAAACCAAAAAATGTATTATATTATATAATCAGTTTTGACACGTTGACATTGATTCAATTTATTTATGTGATTATTGAAATTATTTATTGTAATTTTATTTGGATATTTTTATGTATGTATTAATATGATTCAAAGTATTCATTTGAATAGTGCAAATGTTATTTTTATTTATTTATTAACAAGATTCAAATTATTTATTGGAATTGTATTCAGATTTTAAGTTTTATTTTTCTAGTATTATTTATTTATTTGACTATTTGATTTTTTTAAAGTATTAATAGAATTCAAATTATTTATTGAAATGGTATTAAAGTTTTATATTTATTTTATTAATATGATCCAAATTATTTTAATTCAGATTTTATTTCTGTTCATTTATTTATTAATTTATTAATATGAACCAAACTTTTGGAATTGTATCCAGATGTATTAATATGATTTTTTATTTTATTTTTATTTATATGATTATTGAAATTATTTATTGTAATTTTATTTGGATATTTTTACGTATGTATTAATAAGATTCAAAGTATTCATTTGAGTAGTGCAAATGTTATTTTTATTTGTTTATTAACAAGATTCAAATTATTTATTGGAATTGTATTCAAATTTTAAGTTTTATTTTTGGAATTTTATCCAGATTTTTTTTAAAGTATTAATATAATTCAAATTATTTATTGAAATAGTATTAAATTTTATATTTATTTTATTAATATGATCTAAATTATTTTAATTCAGATTTTATTTCTGTTCATTTATTTATTAATTTATTAATATGAACCAAACTTTTGGAATTGTATCCAGATGATTCAGTTAATTAATTAATTAATTAATTAATTAATGTATTTATCTATTTATTTATATGATTTTTTTAAATGATTTATTGCAATTTTATTTAGATATTATTTTATGCATATATGTATTAATATGATTCAAAGTATTCATTGGAATTGTGCAAATATTTTTTATTAGTATTAACATGATTCAAATTATTTATTGGAATTGTATTCAAATGTTAGTTTTTTTTCTAGTATTTATTTTATTTATTTATTTGACTCAATCTTTTTGGAATTTTATCCAGATTTGTTTAACGTATTAATATAATTCGAATGATTAATTGGAATTTTATTCAGATACTATTTTTATTTATGTATTAATGTGATTCAGTTATTTATTGGAATAGTATCTGTATATTTATATTATTGATATGATCCAAAGATTTTATTTCTATTCACATATTTATTAATTTATTAATATGAACCAAACTTTTGGAATTGTATCCAGATGTATTAATATGATTCAAGTTATTTATTGGATTTATATTTATATTGTATTTATCTGTTAATGATTGGAATTTCATTCAGATTTTATTTATTAATATTATTTAAATTATTTATTGGTATTTTACTTAGTATGTATGTGTTCATTTATTCATGATTCAGACTATTTGTTTATTAATTTATGAGTCAAAGATGTTAAGATGTCTTCGTTAAGTGATTTTATGTTTATAGAGAGCACATTAAATTTAAGCAAAGTTTCTACTTTTAAGGTTTTGCATCACAGGAATAAATTATATTTCAAATTATATAATTAATAGAAAACAGTTATTTTAAATCGTAATAATATTTCACAATTTCTAATGTATTTTTAATCAAATAAATGCAGCATTGAGAATATTATTATTAATAATAATAATAAATTAACGTAATTAACAAAGTTTCAAATAAGTTTTTGGAGAATAAAATGTAAAAATCTATTTGAAATAATGTTACATTGTCATTCAATGATAGACTGTTAGTGGGTGTCTTCTGTAAATCAGGGGAAAATGTATGATATTTATTTTTTGCTCAGAAAAACAAAAACAAAATTGCAATTAAATTAAACAGAAAACTTTTTAAAAATTTTAAACAATATAAAGCAATATTACACTTTTTGTTTTTATGGTTAAACCCTTTTTCTCATCTTTGACCCTCATGTTTTAATTAATTTACTAGAATTGTTTTCCTGTTTATTTTTGAGTATGATTCAGAGAATGTTGCTTGATTTGCGCTCTGCATCCTGGTCATGATCTCGGTCTGTCGTCTGTCCTCTTGTAGGGTCACACAGCGATGCTGAACGGCGGCTGCTGGCACCCCAAGATTAAAGAGGAGTTTCTGACCTGCTCCAATGACGGGTGAGTCCTCGAAAGACACATCTGAGCTTCAAGTCCAGTGTCGAGCTTTGTTTCCGCAGGCGTTTTGTGTTTGCATACTTGAGTATGTTCATGGCCTTTCTGCAAACCGTTTGTTCTTGAGGTTTACCCCATAATCCCAGGGGATTGTGGGTATTTCACTGGGCTTGTTGTGAGTGATTCAGAGTTGGATGTGAGTCACTGAAACTTTCCAAACAACATGGAGACAAATCCATGATTGTCTTAATTAAATTTAACATTTATATAAACTCTGAAATATATTCCTCATACACAATCCGTTCTCATAACTCATAACTTAAACTAAACTGATGTGTGTGTTTTTTTTTAAATCAGATTTTATTATTTTTCTTTAGATATAAAAGCATTTATGGCAGGCATCATGAAAGTGAGTCAGATTGAATGATTCAGTGAGTCTTTTTTTTTTTAACACTGGTCTTTTTGGTCAATTCAGGAATCGCTTCATAAAACTAGTTTGTTCATACAAATGATCATCTTTTATTCTTTAATCATCGAGTCAATTAGTGAGTCTTAATTCTGATTCAGTGAGTCATTTGATAGTCTGATTCGAACAGTAACTTCTGTTGACTCCTAATGACTCCTTGTTCATAAGAGTCATTTGTTCATAAGAATCGGTCTTTTGATCACATTTTATTTTTTATATAGGTTAAAAATAACATTTATAGCAGTCATCAATCAAATGAGTCAGATTAAATGATTAAGTGAGTTTTTTTTTTTTAACACTGGTCCTTTTGGTCAATTCAGGAATCGCTCCATAAAACTAATTTGTTTGTACGAATGATGATCTTTTATTCTTTAATCATCCAGTCAATAAGTGAGTCTTAATTCTGATTCAGTGAGTCATCTGATAGTTTGATTCACACAATAGCTTCTGTTGACTCCTAAATGACTCCTTGTTCATAAGAGTCATTTGTTTATAAGAATCTGTCTTTTGATCACATTTTATTGTTTATATTTGTTAAAAATAACATTTATAGCAGTCATCAAGCAAGTGAGTCAGATTGAATGATTCAGTGAGTCTTTTTTCAGACAGGTTCTTCTGGCCATTTCTAGAATTGCTCCTTAAGTATAATTTGTTCACAAGAATATTTTTGATCATCTTTTAATATTTTTCTTTAATTACACAGTCAGTCAGAGTATTTATTCAGATTCAGTGAGTCATTGTTTAGTCTGATTCAAACACCAGCTCTTTTTGTCTTCTTGACCAAATTAAGATCTGTTCATAGGAGTCATTTGTGCTTCTTTTTGATCACATTTTAATGTTTTTCTTTAATTTTAATATTGTTTCTGACATTCATCCAGTCAGTAAGTCTGATTAGTTTTGTGTGTGTGTGTGTGTGTGTGTGTGTGTGTGTGTTTTAACCAATTCAGGCATTTAAGATGCTCTTCCAGTCAGTCAGTGAGCCTGATTTGTCAGAATGATTCAAACAATAGTTCTTTTTGAGCAATATGAGAGTCATATGTACATAAGAATCAGTTGTTTTGATCAGATTTCAAGTTTTTCTTGAATTAAAATTGCATTTATGACTCTTCCAGTCACTGCTTCAGAGTGATTCAGATTCAGGGATTCATTTGTCAGACTGTTTTTTGTTTAATTCTGCAGTTATAAGAGCCATTTATTCATAGGAGTAGTAAGAATCTTTTTATTTAATTTTTTTAAAATCACATTTAATTGTTTTTCTTTTAAATAAAGTAACATTTATGGCAGTTATCCAGTCGGTAAATAAATCTGATTCAGTGAGTCATTTGTAAGACTGGTCTTTTTGAGTCTTTTGTTCAAACATATTTTAGGGTTTTAAAGAATAGCAATTTTTGCAGTGTTTTTTTTAAATATATTTAAGAATTGATCCATAAGAATAATTTATTCAAAAAGATTTTAATATTTTTTTTCTTGAATTAAAACAGCAAGTATTGTGCTCCAGTCAGAAAGCGAGTCTGATTCAGATTCAAGGAGTCCGTTTTTTTTTTTTTTAATTCAAGAATCTATTCATAAAAATCAGTTGTTTTGATCACATTTCAGAGATTTCTTCATTTAAAATAGCAATTCTGCCAGTAGTTTTGTAAGTAACTGATTCTGATTAAGGGATCTATTTATTTATTCAAGAATCTGTTCAAAAGAGTCATTTATTCATATTCATATAACACAGTCTGATTCAGCGAGTCATCACTGTTTTTCTTTGTTTTGTTTTGTTTTTGGACTAATTTAAGAATCTGTTCATAAAAAATAGCAGTTTTGATCTCACAGCAATTCTGGAAGTAGTTTAGTCAGTAACTGAATCTGAATTTTATTTTTTTTTTTAATTTATTTTTTTCAATTCAAGAATCTGTTCATAAGTGTAATTTATTCATAAGAGTCTTTTCAAACACATTATAATGTCTTCCTTTATTCAAAGTAACATTTATGGCAGTCATCAAATCAGTAAATGAGTCTGATTCAGTGAGTCATTTGAAAGATGAATCAGTTTTCACATTTTAGGGTTGTTCTTGAATTAAAATAGCATTGATGGCAGTATTTAAAACACTGCCGCTGCAATAAATGCCGATACGTTCAGCCAAATACATTTGCAATGTTTTTATTTTCGCGATGCTTCGGTGTTCACAGCCTTTTATCTCGTGTCATTGTAATGATTGAATGTGGTTTTGTTTGGAATGACGTAGAAAGCTTGTTTGTGTTGCTCTAGTTAAAATAAAGAGCACATTTTGTGCTGTCAGAGGGGATGATGGGAAATGTAGTTTTGTTGGAACGTTAAACCAGCTGAATGAAAAGTGTTTTCTGTCAAAGATTATCTCTGTCCTTCTTCAGTGGACAGACTAAAGAGTCTACACTATCTAAACTACTGCAAGAGTTTTTATGTTTTTGAAAGAGACTCTTCTGCTCACCAAAGCTGCATTTATTTGATCAAGAAATACAGTATTTTTTTTAAATATAGCCGTTTTTTTTAAGTGAATCTCTGTTAAAGTGTAATTTATTTCTGTGATGCGCAGCTGAATTTTCAGCATCAGTACTCCAGTCTTCAGTGTCACATGATCTTCAGAAATCATTCTAATATGATGATTTGCTGCTCAAGAAACAGTTGTTCTGCACAATATTTTTGTGGAAACTGTGATGCATTTTATATTTCAGGATTCACAGATGAGCAGAAAGTTTAAAAACAGCGTTTATTTGAAACAGAAATCTTCTGTAACTCACTTTTGATCAGTTTAGTGCGTCCTCGATGAATAAAAGCATTAACAGTAGTGTCTAATAATTACAATTGAAGTACTAGTTTTTGTTAAACCTTAATTTTTAATGTCCCTAAAATAGCCTTAATTTTCTTCATGCAAAATATAATGTGAGGCACGTTTAGTGCAGCTCTCGGAGAGCTTCTCCGTGATCTCAGCTTTCGCTCGCGGCTGTCAGGTGATGGATTGCGATGACCTCTGCGTGACCCTCACTGCATTGTCCTCTCAGCCGTAACGCGGTAAAATCCTGGCGCGGTCCGCTGTGCTGCAGGCCGAATGCCGTGGATTCCCAGCATGCCGCGCTGCGGTGAGAGCAGCTTTCTGGCTCCGCGCTAAAAGCTCTGGAGATCTGCCACCTGTTACAGACACTACTCAGAAAACTCTCCAGCGCTTTAGAGCTGAAATACTGTTGTTTCTCCTGCAGAATAACACCACTGAGCGGATCAGTTTTAATATGTGTGTATGAATCTGTGTGTATAAGCACTGGTGAAGTTTATCTGTGTCCCTGCAGCACAGAAGCAGTCATCAGTGTCACAGGTATATTTGTAGAAATAGACAACAATACATTGTATGGGTCACAATTATACATTTCTCTTTTATGCCAAAATCATTAGGATATTAAGATCATGTTCATGAAGATATTTAGTAAATTTTCTACCGTAAATATATCAAAACTTAATTTTTGATTAGTAATATGCATTGCTAAGAACTTCATTTGAACAACTTTAAAGATGATTTTCTCAATATTTAGATTTTTTTGCTCCCTCAGATTCCAGATTTTCAAATAGTTGTATCTCAGACAAATATTGTCCTCCTAACAAACCACACATCAATGGAGAGATTATTTATTCAGCTTTCAGATGATGTACCATTCTCAATTTCAAAAAATGGACCCTTATGACTGGTTTTGTGCTCCAGGGTCACATTTTTTGTTGTAAGAGGTGATGCTGAAGTGTGTCGGGTTTCTGGAAACGGCTCAGAGACCGTGACGACAGACGTTCAGGAGGAGCGTATTTATAAATGTTTTGAAGGTTTTTGAGCTCTTGATTGTTCAGAGCTGCACAGCAGAGTGTATTTTTAGACGTGCACTCATTTGTTTGGGCTGTAGTGCTGGAGACGGATTTGGAGACATCCCATATGCTCGGGGTCTTTGCTAAATTGCTGCTTTTATCAGAATTAATTAACCTCCGGGGCTTTGGCCAAACGTCTCTGATGTGTAAGAAGTATTAGGGCTGTTAAACATCTGATAACTTCTCACCGCTCACCAATCACATCATCATCTTTCCTCATTATTTAATTATTATTGTTATTTTTTAATATATATATTTATTTTAATCTGACAGTAATTTGCCTAAAATTTATTGTAGATAGTAGTGAACTTAAAAAGTTGCTTCATTTAGAACACATTTACATGTCTGCTAAAAATATTAAAGTAAAAATGTATTTATTCATTTTATTTATTTATAATTTATTTGACTTTTATAAAATATATAATAGTATAAAGCAATATAATAATAATATAACATTAATATATACAAAATGTATTACTATATGTAATACTATAAAATACTTTATATATATTATATTTTATATTATTTCTAATTGATTTATATATATATATACATACACACGCACGCACACACACACACACATATATATATATATAAGATTATGATTTATAATAAGCCCAGTATTTTATAACAAATATTATGGGATAATTATTTTCCTAGAGACATCAGTAGTAGCCATTATCATGAAAAAAGCCATTATACAAATATTAAAAATATACTGTCTTTTTGTTTCTACATACATTTTTTCGATATTGATATTGAATGTTAAATTATTGCAATGTAAAAGTATTTTTAAAAACGTTAATGTTAGGTGGGATTAATCACAATTAATTGTGTGATTAATTAGTTAATTTTCTTTTTTTAAATAGTGAAGGAGTGATTAATTAGTTAACTTTTTTTAATTGATTGACAGCACTGATATATATAATATACAGTACAGACCAAAAGTTTGGAAACATTACTATTTTTAATGTTTTTGAGAAGTTTCTTCTGCTCATCAAGCCTGCATTTATTTGATCAAAAACACAGAAAAAAAATGTAATATT
The DNA here is from genome assembly GCA_024542945.1 of allo-octoploid hybrid of Carassius auratus x Cyprinus carpio. NCBI lineage: Eukaryota > Metazoa > Chordata > Actinopteri > Cypriniformes > allo-octoploid hybrid of Carassius auratus x Cyprinus carpio. The sequence goes on along the minus strand of CM045026.1, from coordinate 1,153,326 downwards.
GTGATATATTATTACAATTTAAAATAATTGTTTTTAAATGTATTATACTTTAAATGATCATTTATTTCTGTGATGCAAAGCTGAATTTTTAGGATCATTATCACATGATCCTTTAGAAATCATTCTAATATGATGATTCATTATCAAAGTTGGAAACAGTTCTGCTGCTTAATATTTTTTCAGAACATGTGATACTTTTTTAGGATACTTTGATGAATAAAAAGTAAAAAAAAAAGAAGCTATGTTTTTAAAATATAAATATTGTGTAATAACAATATCCACTACTGGTCAGTAATTTGGGGTCAGTAATTTTTTTTCTTTCTTTTTTTTTTAAATAAAATCAATACTTTTATTCAGCAAGGATGTGTTAAATTGATAAAAAGTGATAGTAAAGAAAATATATTATTAGAATATATATTATTAGAATTTTTTTTTTTTTATTTTGAATAAATGCAGTTCTTTTTAACCTTTTATTCATCAAATATATTAGACAGCAGAACTGTTTCCAACACTCATAATAAATCAGAATATTAGAATGATTTCTAAATGATCATGTGATAGACTGGATGTTACATGTGACACTGAAGGCTGGAGTAATGATGCTGAAAATTCAGCTTTGCATCACAGGAATAAATTATTTTTTTAAAGTATATTCAAATAGAAAACTATTATTTTAAGTTGTAATAATATTTCACAATATTACTGTTTTTTCTGTATTTTTGATCAAATAAATGCAGGCTTGATGAGCAGAAGAGACTTCTTTCAAAAACATTAAAAATAGTAATGTTTCCAAACTTTTGGTCTGTACTGTATATATATGGTAGTGCATCAAGAAAAGGGGCCCAAATATAGTCAAAGTCTGTTGGTTTTTTCCTTTTTTTATTTATTTTTTTATATACAGTATTTTCTGTACCATCTCATTAATCCAGTGTTTTTTCTCTGGATGGTTCTCAGATTTCCAGTTCTTAACTATATATTTATTTTTAGATGCTGTACTTGCAAGCAAAATAAAATAACCTTTATGATGGGACATGTGAAGTGATATCCAGATTTTAGGATCAGGTTCAGTACGATTCTTTGATATTTCAGAAATGAATGTGTCTAAGGCTCCAGAGCATATGAAGAAGCGTCCCAGCAGATATTTAGCATCTGTGACCCACTCTCTGATGTGAACTGTGGTAATGTGTGTGAACTGGATCCGTGCGGCGTCAGGGTCCCGTCTGAATGGGTTGCTCCTCACAGAGCGAGTGTTGCGTGTCGTTCAGAGCACTCTCCACTGAAGCACAGCGCACTGACGATTAAGACCGCTCCCAAACAATGACGCCGTTTAATTGCTCCGAGCTTTTAAAAGCCCATTAATGGAAGCAGCGAACACACAGCTTCATCTGAAACGCTCTCGGCTCCTGAGAAACACGAGCAGCTTTTCACAATCAGTGAGCTGTTAATCATTCTGTCCTTTATTTCCATCCATCCATCCATCCATCCGGGGAAGTTCTCCAGTGTCTCCGAACACTATCCCGCAGTGGGATCCATCTGATTGTGAAGGGCCCCGCCAGGAGCGTTAGGGGCCGCTTGTGTTCAGTCAGAGCTGTTTGTTCAATTCAGCTTCTAGTGTAGTTTTAATAAGTACTTTTACAATTTTTAGTTTTATTCAAGATGTCCAACAAATTAAAAAACATACATTTTTATAATTTATTCATCAATGTACTTATTATTCATCATTGTACTTATCAATGTATTTATAAATGTTATTATATTATCTATACATTTTATTTATTAGCGTTGTATGTATTTTATTAGTTTATTTTTCAGATTTTTTTTTTATTTTAAGTAACAATTTATAAATATTTATTCATTTTATTTTTTATTTATATCTATTTTATTTTTTATTGTATACTGTGTAACTGAAAATGTCTATATAAACAGGAGGTATAATTCTATATTTTATTATTTTTATTTTTTATATAAATTTTATTGTATTTATTTAGGATTATTTAAATTAAAAATATAAATTATTTAAAACATGTCTTTTGTATGTCAGTGTCACAATATATTATGAATAATTTTATAAAATATAATATTTTTATTTATTTGAAAAGACAAGACACATAAAAACAAATTTTATTTTCCTAGCTGCAGTGCTAAAACAATTATAGTAAAATGTATTTATTTATTTATTTGAAATTTATATTTATTTATAATGTATTTAAATTGTATCAATTTAAACATGTACAATATAATACAATATTATTATTATTATTATTATTATTATATTTATATATTTTAATCATTTTTTACTTAAATATTATCAAAATTCGAATTATAATATATTAGTATATTATTAAATATAATAGTACATATATATTAGGGCTGTCAGTCGATTAAAATTTTTAATCTAATTAATAACATGTTGTGTTGATTAATTAATCTAATTAATCACAAATTACATTTAGCTCTGAAAATCCCTCACAAGATTATTTAAAACTATTTTTGTGTTAAATGAGAAAGTATTAAGTGGACATTACAAATAGTATCTTTAGAAAGAAATAATTAATTTGGTTCAACATAAAAATGTATTGCACATGAACATTTAGGCTACAATTATGGCCTTACATAAACTATGGAACATAAAAGATGATTTGAGAAACATCTTAGTATTTTTCAGTCATGCAGTGAAAGTCAGCTTTGTTACCAACAGTCTTCAAAATACCTTCTTTTATGTTCCACAAAAGAAAGCAAGTCATTCAGGTTTGAGTAAATGATGACATAATTAAAAATTGTTGTGTGAACCATCCCTTTAAAGTCCCAAACCCCCCCCCCCTTTTATTAACAAATACTCTAATAAGAAACTAAACCTGCCAGCAGGTGGCAGTAAATGTCTTTCGTTCAAACGTCTGATTCAGTCAGGAATTCAGTAAATGGTTCACTTCATGAATTGATCTTTGAATCATTGATTCACACGATTCATTCAAAACGCTGATTCATTAAGAAACTGAACACCTCTGTGTTGCTCGGAGACACACAACAATTCTGCTGTGGCTTTATAGGTAATATTTTTGTTGGCAATAACTGACAATAGTGTGTTTAAAATATAACTCAATGTTAACTTCTTATTTACTGAACTGTTGCATAAAATCACATTTGCATTCGGGATAAACAGCACTTGTGTGATATTGCTCTCGCTGCTCGTGTGATATCACTGATCATATGATATATGAGCATAACTGCATTTATGGAGTTGTTGCCCTTCATCATATTTGTGAACAGATGATGTATATCATCATTATATTTCATTATATATTGAATATTATGAACTTAAAATTTTATATTTGTTTTATATATTTTATATTTACCTTTTATTATACAAATTCTTTTATTCATTAATTCAATTATTTAAATAAATATAAAAATGATTAAATGTTATAAATATTTAAAATAATTATTCATTTAATTATCAAATAATTAAATGAATAAAGAACAGTTATCAAAAACATAAATAAAAAAATCAGTATCTGAAAAATAAATGAACAATAATTATCTGATAAATAATAATTATCTAATAAATAAATGTACAGTTTAATTTTTATGATTTTTTAAAATATTTTTAAATAATGACCAAATTAATAGCAAATAAATAAATACTGATTAAATAATTAAATACATGTTATCTAATAAATGATAATGATCTCAAATAAATAAATAATAATTAGCAAATTATAAGAAATAGCAGATAAATAATAAATCAATCAATATCTGAAAAAACAATGATTAATTATCTGATAAATAATAATTATCTATTAATTAAAAACTTATTGAAATGTCTGAAGAAATATAATTTTTACTTATTGTGATTTTTAATATTTTTTAATAATAATTATCAAATAAATAAGTATTATTACATAATAATTATCCTCGAATTAATTAATGAATAAATAAATAATTATCTGATAAATAATAATCTGTTATAATAAAAAAGTCATTATCTGATATATATAAAAACATGATCTGATAAATAAATATACAGAATTTTTTTTTTAATTTCACAAAATGTTTGTGGAAAAAACAGATGTTGCAGGATTTTGTCTATTTTTTCTCTTGAGATCTGCTCCTCTGATTAATGAATCATTATCCCATGAATTATTCTCTTAAACTCTCATTTCTCTCAGCCGCTCTTAAACTGCATTTTCTCCACTTTTCTCCACTTCTAATTATTATTTGCCTCATTTACTGCCGGAATGTTTCTACAGCAAAGAAACACAACACACCAGACACCTTGACTGTGAAAATGAGTTATGTGTTAATGTTTTTCAAATTTGGAACCTGACGGGATTTTTTTTGGCACTTTTTTCAGTCTGTAAAGTAAAGTGTATTAGTTCAGAAAGTTGAACTTGTTGACATCTGTACCAGCGTATCACAACAGTTTATCTGATGATTAGTACTTCATTTTTTTTATTCACAATATTTACATTTATTTAAAATAAAATTGTTTTATTTTAATTAACATGAAAATAGTTTATTTACAATATTAAATCTGTTCTTTTTTTAAAAAATAAAATAAATTCTGAATGTGTCAAGTACAGTTATATATTGGTTTTATTTATATTTTTGTAATTTTTTGAATCCGTTCTCGTCTTGTTCTCAGGACGGTGCGGACGTGGGACTTGAACTCGGAGAAGAAGCACAAGTCTGTGTTCAAGCCTCGATCGCTGCAGGGCAAGAGAGTGACCCCCACCTGCTGCACCTACAGCCGCGACGGGAAACTGATCGCCGCCGGCTGCCAGGACGGGACCATCCAGATCTGGGACAGGAACCTGAGCGTAAGTGCTCCGCTTCATCTTTATCTTTACACCATGCTGTTATCCTGGATGACACACGGGAAGTGAGACGGCTATTAAAAGGCTGCTGTTCAGCGTCACGCCATGTGACCGACCCAGACGCGAGGGGTCAGAGGTCAGAGGTCACCGGAGCGCTGACGCTGAGCAGGTCTGCGGCGGTGCGGTGTTTTACTGCGTAAAGCGTGGGTGTCCGACCGTCTGGTCTCCAGGAGGGACGCTGATTTGTTGGTGTTTGTGTGTGTTTGTGTGTGGTCTGACAGACGAGTGAGAATCAGGGACCTGGAGGTTAATAAAGATGCTTGTGCGCGTTCTGGTGCAGTATGGGAAATTACTTTATTTAACCCAGTAAAGCTTGACATATGAAGAAATAATCAAAAATCATTCAAATGGAAAAGTTTGTTGAACTTTTAGACTAAATATCTATTTAAAAAACAGTGTGCATGTCAGATCTGTTCTGATGGGAAACAACAATACTGCATACATGTCTATGAATATATGTGACCCTGTACCGCAAAACCAGATTCAGTGTCAATTTTTGGAAATTGAGATGTATGCATCATCATCAGCTGAATAAATAATCTCTCCATTGATGTGTGGTTTGTTAGGAGGACAATATTTGTCTGAGATACAACTATTTGAAAATCTGGAATCTGAGGGAGCAAAAAAATCTAAATATTGAGAAAATCATCTTTAAAGTTGTTCAAATAAATATTGTTCATATAACTAAATATTATTATATGTAATGTAAATCAATAAACACATACATACACACACACACACACACATATATATATATATATATATATATATATATATATATATACTTATTAATAATATATAGCTATACATATTATTTTACATATAGGTAATTATTAACAATATAATATAAATATTATAAATTTTAATTAGAAAAAGTGTATTAATTATATATTTATTTATATATATATATATATATATATATATATATATATATATATATATATATATATGAATGCATTATGTGCATGATTTATAATAAATAATTGCATTATATACATTTTTATTAAATAATAATTATTGTATCTATTAATTTATTAACTCTATTAATAATAGAAAATGTTAATATATTTTTTCTAGTTTCTGTTGAAATAATTCAGTGTAAAATCTAGTCCTAAACAGAAGCTATTTAAGAACAGCTTTATTTTATTTCAGAATTTATTTTATTTCATTTCATTTCATTTGATTGTATTTCCATGGTAGCTGACATGTCATCAGACTATAAATAATCAGAATTTTTATTTTTTTATTTATTTTTATTTTTTTTATTTTACAGCCATTAAAAAAGCACCGTCATGAACTAAGTGTCTTAAGAGCCACATTTTCAGTGCATTGCACTCTTGTGTGTTATTGTTTAAAGAAATGAACGAGAATCAATGAGCCAAATTGGGGGGGGAAGTCAACAAAAAGGCAGTTTATTGGTTTATGCTCATTACATAAAGCAGTATTTTTTTGCTTTAAAGCTTGCAAACCTTAGAATGAATTCTAACCAGAGAATAGAACTTACTAGTAAAATGATGCATGCAAATAAATAAGTATTATTTATAACGATGCATGCAAACGTTGTGTGTTTCCTGTGCTGTCTGTTAAATGTCTTGAGTAGAAGTAGTGCAGTTAAAGTCACCTTCCTCTTATTAATTTCCAGCTGAGGTTATTGACGTGATGAGAAGAGTGTGGCTCTTAGCAGGTAAAGGGTAGTTGTTTCAGCCCACTTCAGATTGTAGATTTTCGGCTCTAGACCCTCAGTGGACGGGACACATTGGCTTTGACGTTGATCTGTTTATTATCAGGATCCCAGAGGAAATAAGCAGGTGAGAGAGAGAGATTTTCATAATGTCATCCACAGCTGTGCTTTACTGTATGGCGGTAATGAAAAGAGCTCCAGAAACTCTTCCGAAAGCAGTTTTAACAGATTGAGTAGGTGTTGTTCGGTCACTCAGAATTGTTGTTGGTCTTTTCCCATGACGTGGACACTTTGATGGATGTTATTGCCACATTCTCCACAAACTTCATTCCCAACAACCGTGGAAAGTTTACATCAGAGTTCCTCAACGAGTGAGTCGAGCCCCAAAAATGAGTCTCGGATCTGTTCTGGGATAAATCAACAATGCTGATTACCTGAATACCAAAAATAAAATACAGCTATAATTATAGATCATATAACAATAAATAAAATATTTGTATTGTTTTATGTTTTATCAACTATTGTTTATGTATTATGTATGTAATAGATATTTATAATACAAATATTTAATAGAATATATTTATTATGTAACATGTATATAGTGCTTTGCGAAAGTATTCATACCCCTTCATTTTATGTGCTTAAATTAGTTCTTTTTTTTTCACATCAATCTACACTTCATACACCATAATGGTAAAGCAAAAAAAGGTTTTTAGCATCTTTGCAAATTTAGTAAAAAATAAAAAACTTTAAAATGATTCCATTGCATAAGTATTCATACCCTTATCTGGGACAATTGAAGTTTAGCTCAGGAGCATTCATATTCCTTGTAGATGTTATTACACTTTGAGTGAAGTTAACCTGTGGCAAATTCAATTGAATGGGTATGATTTGGAAAGGCACACACGTCTTAATAAAAGGTCTAACAGCTGAAAATGTATATCAGAGAAAAAAAACAAGCCATGAGGTCAAAAGAACTGCCTGTAGAGTTCAGAAACAGGTTTGTGTCAAGCCACACATCTGGGGAAGAGTTCAGAAAAAAATCTGCTTCATTGAAGGTTCACAGAAGCATGTAGTCTCTGTTACCCTTAATGGAAAAAGTTTGAAACAACCAGGACTCTTCCTAGAGCTGGCTTCCTGGCCAAACTGAGCAACTGATGGAGAAGGGCTTTGGTTAGTGTGGTGACCAAGAAGCTGAAGTTGAGCTCTATGATCATATGTGAAGATAGGAGAAATCTACAGAAGGACAAACATCACTGCAACACTCCACCAATCTGGGCTTTATGGCGGTGTGGTCAAACTCAATCCTCTCCTCAGTGGAGACATGAAAACATGCTTGGAATTTGCAAAAAAAAAGCACCTAAAGGACCCTCAGACTCTGAGAAACAAGATCTGGTCTGATAAACCCCAATTCCAAGCATCATGTTTGAAGGAAACCAGCTCTGCTCATCACCTGCACAGTACCACCCCAAAACTATAACATACAACATAACATAAGGCAAAAAAAATGAAGGGGTATGAATACTTTCGCAAGGCACTATATATTTGCATGATCTACTCGTTCTTACATGTTCAGATCACATTTCACCTCAAAAAATAAATTATATATTTTGTGTAAAGGAAATGAACGAATATATATTAATTTTACATCATTATTTTTTGCATTTAAAATATAGTTTGCATAAAGAAAAGATGCTGCTCTCCTCGTTCTCACCGCAGGTGTGAAGCTGTTATTGAAAACAGTTTTTATTCCCCTGTGCTGGAGTTCCTTTAATAACTTTTCCTTCTAAACAAAGCTCTAGAAAAACAAGCTCCGGACGTTGTTGAATTGGCCTGTCGCGAGTCGTTAGCGTCGTTACGTCTGAGGGGACGAGGCCTTAATTGGCAGCAGGAATGGGAGTTAACGCAAAGCATATGGCCGTGCCGTAAATACCCATCAGCCCCTGCGCCGGACAGAGGGACTGGATGGGTACAGGACAGACCATGAATAACAAGCGCAGCGTCTTCGCTGGGGTTTATTTTTTTGTAGTTTTTAGCTTTTCAGAGTCACTGTGAGTCAGTCACTGGTAGTTCAGCTCCTGAAGAGCAAATCATTATAATGAGCCTTTAATTGCATACATAGCCTAATAAGCGCTCAAGCACATGCATAAAGCTTGCCACTGCACACCGGCTGAAGTAATGATTATGAATGTGTCAGTCAAAAACAGTAAGGAGGCTGCATTAACACTTTAATAAGTTCTTTGTTTTCGGTTTAAGAGATGAAGTCGGCGACACTGACTCGTCATCTCTGCAGTAGTGAAGCACCTGTCTGCATATTTCATATGGATTGCATAATCTGAGAATATTGTTTTCCATTTGAATTGGTTCATTTAAAAGTAGACATTTCACTCACTATAGATAGATTTTTATTGTTTGTAAGGCAAAGATATACACAGAGTTTCACGCTCGAGTTCACGGAGACCGAGACGGCAGAAAGCGCATCCATATTTTTCTTTCTCAATACTCTGCGTTTTGTGATATCTTGTTTTGTGGCTCTCACCAAACATGTGACATTTATAAAACTGAATTATAATACTAGAAATAGTAAATTATATTTTGCATAAAGAACATGAAGCCTTTTTTAGGGCTTTTTTGCATTTGCATTTTCAGTACAGTTCAGCACATTTACCCCTGAATGTTTATTACTGTAATACAAAAAAACCCATCTCATTCATTACTGTAAATGAACTACTGTTTTTATTATTACTATTTATTTATTTATTTTTCACAATGTTATTTCACTTAAGTATTTGATGAAAATAATTCACAGGTCAAAAATCTTAATGTACATAAATTAAGCTTTCTTTCTTTTATCTAATTTCTATATTTCTCTAATTATAAATATATTAATTTTCTTTATAAAATATCTATTTAATTGTGTGTTGTTTATTTATTTGTTTGTTTTCTTTATGAAAATAAATGCATTTTTATATTTAAATTATTATATAAAGTATAATTTCCTCTATGCAATATGAATTTTTTCTTTATGAAAACTATATTTTTAATGCAAAAATAACTAATTATAAATGTATTAATTTTCTTTATACAATATCTATTTATGTATTGTTTAATTTTCTTTTTTTCTTTTTTTACTTTAGAAAAGAAATACATTTGTATATTTAAATTATTATATATAAATATATAAAAATTCCTCCTTACAATGTTTATTTTTCCTTTATGCAAACTATATTTTAAATGTAAAAAATAATGTAAAACTATATATTTATTTACTTTCTTAATGCTATATATATATATATATATATATATATATATATATATATATATATATATATATATATATACATTTTTTTTTTTTTTTTTTTTTTTTTTTTTTGGTGAAATGTGATCTGAACATGTGTTTGTTAGATTCACTAATGGAAGAAGTGAAGTAAATATATCCGTACGTGTGATATAACCTGAGCGCTGCCACCTGTTTAATGGATTCCTGGTATTTCTCATGTGCTGAACTATGACACGTCACACGCTGAACTTCCTGTCTGTCAGCACTCGTGCCTCATGACCAATCAGGCCCATCACAGTATCAGCCGCTCTGTGTTTGGTTTTCCTGAAGAGGCTGTTGTTTGAGAAATCATTCACAGACGGTGTGAACCGATCCTCTGAATATCATGTCACATGACACATCCATGTCTAGTGTTTATGAAAAAGCACTGAGATTTGCCAATAATCGTCCAACCTTCTTTATTTTGTCCCTGAGATCCATTAATGGATGACCAGAATAAGAAAATGATCTAATTACCCAAAGAAGGCCTATTGAAACACATGCATATAATGTGTCACATGATGGGACGTGTGAACAGATGATTCTTCACTGCTCCTCTGTTCCTCCACAGCCCAAAAACCTGTGATTTATTACTGCTGCTTCTGTCAGACTAAATATTTACCCAGCATTCCCCAGCAGCTTACAGTAACAGCCCGTTCCTCGAGGGGCAGTGACTTACACTAGCAGTCAAAAAGCTCTTCTGCTCATCAAGCCTGCATTTATTTGATCCAAACCACAGCAAAAGCAGTAATATTGTGAAATATTTTTACTATTTAAAATAGCTGCTTCCTATGTGAATATCTGTTAAAGTGTAATTTATTTCTGTGATGTACAGCTGTATTTTCAGCATCATTACTCCAGTCTTCAGTGTCACATGATCTTCAGAAATCATTCTAATATGCTGAAGAAACATTTCTGATTATTATCAATATTTAAAACAGTTGAGTACATCTTCAGGATTCTTTGGTGAATAGAAAGATCCAAAGATCAGCATTTATCTGAAATTGTAACAGCTTTTGTAACACTAATGCACTGTTCCATTCAAAAGCAATTTTTCAATTTTTATTTTTTGGGGAAAGAAATTAATATTTTTATTAAGCAAGGATGCTTTAAATTGATCAAAAGTGATGATACAGACATTTATAATGTTACAAAAGATTTCTATTTCAAATAAATGTTGTTCTCTTGAACTTTGTCTTCAAAGAAACCTGAAAAAATTCTACTCGGCTGTGTTCAACATTGATAATAATCAGAAATGTTTCTTCGACATATTAGAATGATTTCTGAAGATCATGTGACACTGAAGACTGGAGTAATGATGCTGAAAATACAGCTTTGATCACAGGAATAAGTTACATTTTAAAATATATTCAAATAGAAAACCGTTACTTTTTTGCCGTACTTTGGATCCAATAAATGCAAGCTTGGTGAGCAGAAGAGACTTCTTTCCTCTATCTTAAAAATCTTACTGTTCAAAAACTTTTGACTGGTAGTGTATCTTCACCTGAAAAGATCACAAAACAACTAGTAGAGTGAACCCGGGCTGGTTGGAGAGGTCTCTTGCTCATGTATGGAGAATGCAGGCAGATGTGTTCAGGTTCAGCCAGACCTTGATCTCCTGCGTGGAGATATTGGGACGGACAGATCTCGGTTTGGTCATTGATTACGGGGTCATGACCTCTCATCAGTCGGACTCGTGTCTGATGTTCTTCAAAGCTGTGAGGTGATGTCTTATCATCTGCGTGATGTTTCAGAAGAGATCAGATCCTGTATAAACGTCACTGTAAATCAACATTTATTATATTACATTATAAAAATTATAATAATTCCATATTATATTACTTCATACTACCTATTCATGGTTACGATTTTTAAGGACAATAATGCATTAAAATGCAAAAATAATACAGCATATGAAATTGCTTATAAATGTAGATTTTACTTATTGTAATGCCTTATCTTTCAATTTATAATAAATATCCTTGATTTAATAATATTATATATATTACAGGCTATACTACAAATTATATTACATTATAGTATTTTAGTGTACTGTGTTATCATATACTGTGTTATATATTATACTATACTATATTATATAGCATTATAGTACTGTATATCTGGACATGGTTATGAATTTTAAAGAGTATTATGGAGTAAAACACGTTAAATAATACAACGCAAAATTATTTATGTGTTAAAACATGTTCTGTAATAAGTTCAATGTGCTGTTTAATATAATATGTAATATAATTTGTCTAATAAAATATATAATGCAACAACAATATGTAAAATTATATACATATACAAATACTAGAAAACATTTGAAGTGGATCAAAACCTCTCCTAAAACCAAAATGTGTTCTTGTCTTAGGACAACTTTGATGAACTACTATATATACAGTACAGGTCAAAAGTTTGGAAACATTACTATTTTTAATGTTTTTGAAAGAAGTTTCTTCTGCTCATCAAGCCTGCATTTATTTGATCAAAAATACAGAAAAAACAGTAATATTGTGAATTATTATTACAATTTAAAATAATTGTTTTTAAATTTATTATACTTTAAATTATCATTTATTTCTGTGATGCAAAGCTGAATTTTTAGGATCATTATCACATGATCCTTTAGAAATCATTCTAATATGATGATTCATTATCAAAGTTGGAAACAGTTCTGCTGCTTAATATTTTTTCAGAACATGTGATACTTTTTTAGGATACTTTGATGAATAAAAAGTAAAAAAAAAAAAAAAAAGAAGCTATGTTTTTAAAATATTAATATTTTGTAATAACAATATACACTACTGGTCAGTAATTTGGGGTCAGTAATTTTTTTTCTTTTTTTTAATAAAATCAATACTTTTATTCAGCAAGGATGTGTTAAATTAATAAAAAGTGATAGTAAAGAAAATATATTATTAGAATATATATTAATATTTTTTTTTTTTTTTTTTATTTGAATAAATGCAGTTCTTTTAAACCTTTTATTCATCAAATATATTAGACAGCAGAACTGTTTCCAACACTCATAATAAATCAGAATATTAGAATGATTTCTAAATGATCATGTGATAGACTGGATGTTACATGTGACACTGAAGGCTGGAGTAATGATGCTGAAAATTCAGCTTTGCATCACAGGAATAAATTATTTTTTTAAAGTATATTCAAATAGAAAACTATTATTTTAAGTTGTAATAATATTTCACAATATTACTGTTTTTTCTGTATTTTTGATCAAATAAATGCAGGCTTGATGAGCAGAAGAGACTTCTTTCAAAAACATTAAAAATAGTAATGTTTCCAAACTTTTGACCTGTACTGTATATATATATATATATATATATATATAAACATTATAGTACTTACCTATTTATGACGTATAGAGTTTAATGCATTAAAACATGTAATATAGGATAATAAATTATTTTTATAACATGTTTTATTTAACAATTACTTATTTATTTATAACTCTAACCACAGTTTTAATACTTTGCTGGTACACCATCTAACTATAATGCATTAAAAACACATGATATAAAACAAAACTGTGTGTAGCTCTTGCATTATACTCTTTTAAAGCGCAACAATGTGTATGTGAGTGTTATAATGTGTTTTAAGTGAGGTCACAGTTATTCACAAGAACGTATAAGAGTTTATAAGGCGATAAAGTGCATTGCAAACACCTTTATGGAGTCGAGCGCATGATTCCCGGGTCTTCCTCAGGAAGTCTCATGGCTGTAGACGTATTAAGACGTCCGGTGCTTCTTTGATGCGCTTCCTCTGTTAATCTGTTAATCTTCCAGAAGAACAAGCACACCCTGAAACCCAACACACGTCCATCAGGAAAGCTCTTATCAGCCGTTCCTCACATGCCTCATCAGCTGTAAAACACTCACATGGGTTTGGTTACTTCCTTCCAATGGCCTGATAAAGTTAGAGCAAGTCCTCCCGAATTTAACCTGCTGTAGTTACCTATAGCCAGACAGTGTTGGGGAGTAATGGAATTACGTTATTTAAAGGGATACTCCACCCCAAAATGAAAATGTTGTCATTCCAAATGTTTGTCGTTCCAAACCCGTAAAAGCTTCGTTCGTCTTCGGAACACAATTTAAGATATTTTGGATGAAAACCTGGACTCCTGTGACTGTCCCATAGACTGCCAAATAAATAACAGTGTCAAGGTCCATAAAAGGTATGAAAGTCATCGTCAGAATCCTCCATCTGCCATCAGAAGTGCAATCTGCGTTAAATGAAGCGATGGGAACACTTTTTATAAGCAAAGAAAACAAAAATAACGACTTTATTCAACAATTCCTTCGTTAACAGTCTCCTCTGTGTCTCTCCATATCACCGTGTGCTGCGTATGTTCTTCTGTGTCATCCGCGCCACAAGGATGCGCTGTTTTATTTCAAATCAAAGCTAAATACAGGTAGAAACAGCACATCCTTGTGGCGCGGATGACACTGAAGAGTAATGCTGTTTGTGGTATGACGCCCTAAATAAAATCTCACAGGAACATCCGCTATGAATTTGGAACGTAACTTATTTAGACATAAGGCTTTAATTTTATACCAATTTTAGAGTAAAACCTGTTATGTAAAATATTTATTATAAATGAAATAAAATAAAATTAATATAGTGCATTTTATTTGCAGGAAATTTAAACTTCTACAACTTTTTGATGCTTTAATTTTTAGAAAAAAATCCCACTTTTGCAATAATTTGCTGAGCTGCTTCTTTACGGCGGATCGCAGACTTTAAAAGCGCATTACCGCCACCTATCTCTCAACCATTGACACGCTATCTACAATCTCTATCAGGAGTGTCAATGGTCCACTTGAGAGATAGGTGGCGGTAATGCACTTGTAAGTCTGCGATCCACCATAAAGCAAGAAGAAGAAGATGCGAACATGCTCAGGACAGCTCAGACATTGCGGTGAAAATCAAGAGGTAAATAACGATATAAATACTGTTCAGTTTCCTGCACAGACCAATCGTTTTGTGTCTTTACACATCAATGTATCATCACGAGCCGCAGGGTTTAATTTGGTTTGGTTTGTGTATGTTTTATGACTCTCAAAGCCGTGATTCCCATCCACTTACATTATATGACTGACAGACTGCAACGGTTTGAGTTAAAAATCTTAGTTTGTGTTCTACTGATGAAACAAAGTCCCCTACATCTTGGATGCCTTGGGGCTAAGCAGATAAACATCACATTTTCATTTTTGGGTGAACTATCCCTTTAAGGGGGGAACATTTTTTTTTTTTTTTTTTTTTTTTTTTTTTTTTTTTTAGCATTTTAATTCAATTAGATTATTTTAATGCATAAAAATGCATAATTAATACATAATTTTATTTATTTATTTATTTTTAAATTATGAAAACATATTTCCTTGACAGTAACATTTTCCTTTTTTTCTCCTTCACAGTAACACCCACTGATGAATCTTACACTGTTAGAGCAGAGATAGTTAATAACATGCGTCGTGGAGAAACATAAAGACGCTTGACAGCCGCTCCATCCTTCGTTTCAAGCGGAAGAACTTGAGTGAATTAATGAAGCTGGTTTGGCCGTGGGTTAATCAGCAGAGCGGAGCACGAGCAGGTGGAGAAACTCTGATAAAGACGCCAATTATGCAGCAGTAAATTGGTTTGGCGGAGAGGACAGACAGTCGTTATCTGGCCGTTCCAGTGCCACGACTTCTGTTCAGCGTCCCGTCCGTCAGCTATTTCTGGACCTCGTTTTCTCCTCCGTCGATCTTGTGTCGTTTCTTCCCGTCCTCAGCTCGTGTTTTCCCTCTCTTCGCTTCTTGGGTTTCCATCACTCTTCATTTATTTTAATTGAGCGGGGCTAGTTGTCACGGCTCCAGTGAAAACTTCTCGTGGTGAGTTTGTTTTTGCGAGTCACTTTCTGTAAGGACTCAAAACTTGAAGTTTTGGCTGCAAAAAAAAACAAAACCCTATTGAACATTTCCACTGTTACTGACAAGGAAAAAGAGTTCACAAGTGATATACTGTATGCTCTTTGTTTACCATGATGTCATTCCAAACACATTGATATTTTATTTATTATTTTATAATTTGCTTAATTTTTTTCCAATCTGCCCTTTTATTATTATTTAAAATATTATTATATATTTTTTTAAATAAATATATTTCCTTGTATTTATTTACGGTCTGCTCTCTACTATATTAAAAAAGAAAAAAATAATAATAATAATAATAAAATGACAAAAAAAGCTCACATCAAAATCACTAAAACTTTACCTATATAAGAAAAGAAAAAAAATCTAATTCAAAATATTAACCTTTTTAGTATATCAGTGATACTAAAATAAGGTTTCTGCAGATTTCCTGATCTGTTCATCCTGACAGCTTGACAGAAATTGTGAAATATTATTAGATGAATCATACGCTTTGATCATGGTCATCATATCGGGTCGTCATGTGTTTTATTGCTTTAGCGTTTAGCTGAGGATGTGTGACTTTGAGGGCACTCAGACTTTTAATGGAGCTCAGAGTTCAGACACAGATTCAGACGAGCTCTCCTTCATTAAGAAACACTGTTTTCCAGTCTACAGTCTACAGTCCAAGAACACAGCAGTGTGGTGGAGGTCTTCCTCTCACCGGTGTACACACACACACACACACACACACACACACACACACACACACACACTGACCAGATATCACTCACTAGTGTACAACAGCTACTGCTCATTGCTCAAACAGGGATTATGAAATAGATGTAAAACTGATACACCAAAGCATAAAAAAATCATAAACACAATTATTTTTAACTCATTTTAATTTCCCCATTGAAAGCATAGTTGTGTGTGTGTGTGTGTGTGTGTGTGTTTGTTTTCACGGAATTATTTTCTATTTTCATTTATAATTTTATTTTACCTGTTTATTTAATTTTATTTTCATTTATTTTTATTTATTTATTTATTTTCCTTTATAGTTTTGTTTCACCTCTTTATTTCATTTTATTTATTTTCATTTATTTTATTTCAAACTATTTAATTTATTTTATTTTATTTATATATTTATTTTAATTTGTGGTTTTATTTCATCTGCTAATTAAATTTTTACTTCAGTTTATTTCATTTTATTTATTTATTTTAATTCATGATTTTATTAAATGTTATTTATTTTCATTTATTTTATATTTTATTTCAATTTATTTATTTAGAATTAATTTATTTATATTTTAATTTAAAATTTTATTTCACCTTTTTCATTTTATTGTTTTATTTTAATTTAAGATTTCGTTTCATATTTATTTTATTTTTTTCCATTTAGTTTATTTGTATTTCAATTTTCTATTCTGTTCTGTTCAATTCTCAGCTTTCAGCTATTCTGCTAATAAAAGAGTCAAAACCTCACAAAAACAAATGTGTTTGATATATATTGGTGTTGGAGCTCTTCATTGAGCTGCATTAGATCCTCAGAGAAATCATTCAGATCTCGTCACTCTCTCAGACTCGCTGGTCCAGTAATTGAACACACAGTAGGGTCTCTCGTCAGAAGAAGGGTTTTGGCTTACAGTCCTTGTGTTGGTGTTGAATGTGAGAAACGGTGAATGTTTCCAGACCGGAGTGTGGTTTTGCAGATGGAGAGCTCTTGTGCAAGCTCTGGCCTCTGCTCTTCCAGACGTGTTGAGTGCTGCTCCTGCGTCTCTTATGTGTGTTTGGTTGTGTTTTTCAGGTGCACACTAAGTTCCACTGCCGCCAGGCTCACGCCGCCGGATCCGACACGACCTGCCTCGCTTTCTCTTACGACGGAGTAACCCTCGCATCCCGAGGAGGTCAGACCCACCGCTGCTTCTGTCTGTGTTAGGACTGGCTATATGAGACAGTAAAAATAAAATATATATATATGGGTAGTTGACAAATAGGCTGTAAAAATGCTTATTTTGTAAAAGACAAGTTTTGAAGAAGAAATGCATATATTTATAGTATTTAGTGTGAAGTCTGATCTTTGAGAAAATATTAAGGGTCACTAACTTTTACGTTTTTTTTTTTTTTTTTTTTTACATTTTTGCTGAACTGTAACAATTTGTGCTACGGTGTGACAGCAAAAATTAAGAAAGAAAAAAAATCTCTTAATAATAATATAAATGGCATGACATTAATTGTTAGACACTTGTTTTCATAATTAACATAATTTGTTTCCCATGACTTGTTTGACAATTTCAAGACAAACTTTGCTGTCATCCGTTCAAAACTGCTGAAAATGATACTAATTATACCATTTTAAGCTGAGTGATGATTATATCCTCCCCTATTACAATGTTTTTTTTTTAAGATATTTTGAGATAAATACAAATCTGTGGTTCTTTTATGTTTACATCGCCTCACACTAAAGGGCAGAAATATCAGTTATTAAATTATTTTTATTTCATTTTGAACATGTCAAAGGAGAAAGAAAGTTACATTTTGATACAAACGATATCAACATGTCTTTAAACAAAACAAGAAATAATTTTCTTTCTCTTCGTCAATCAGTAAGTCACTGAAACTCTTCTAGCTAAATATGATTGATATTCAAACTATATTCATTTAGATTTGATTTATTTGTATTAAATCTAAAAGTAACTATGTTTGTTTTACATTTTCTACATGGTTTTTAACTTTCAAGCAACAGTGCCTATACAGTGAAATATACTCTTAATCTGATATAAAATGATTCATATGATTGTATTCATACCGCCCACCGCTGTTCTGCTTTGACCTCGACAGCTGAGTTTGTGGGTTTTAAATGCTAAAATATATTGGATCCGCTGAATATGCTGTACGCGAGCACAAAGCGGGCTTGTGTGCAGATAATAGAGGTCTTGTGTTTGGTGTGAAGTGATCTGAGTGTGTGAGGAATCAGACTCTGACTCACGCAGACGCACAATGATTCGATCGCTCATCTGTCTGTTCTGTGTGTGTTTTCAGGAGATGACACTCTGAAGACGTGGGACATACGCAACTTCAGGAAACCTCTCGCTGCTGTTACTGGCCTGACCTCCTTCTTCCCCATGTAAGGGGACACTTTCACACTCTTTACACTTCTCCTGCTAATAATGGGAAGAAAATTCATTGATTCAAAATTCAAAATCCAATCCAATCTCTAGGTGTTTTGCTAATTCTTAGTCTTATTATGGGAACTGAGTACTTTTGGGAAGCATGTCCTGCAAAAACATGCTATATTTTGTTTAATAATTAATATGTATTCTGAATATTAATTATAAAATAAATAATTTATTAATAATTAATAGCAAATACATAATGAAGATGATGATAATAATAATAATAATTATGCATTTTATTGATGTTTTTAAAAAAATAATAAATATTATTTATATATATATATATATATATATATATATATATATATATATATATATATATATATATATATATACACATAAATATATACACATAAATATATACAAAAATTATATATATATATATAAATTTATATTTTAAAAGTAAAAATTTATTTTTATATTCCAAATTTCTTATTTTTTTTCTTATTTTTTTAATTTTAAGAATTTTGTGATGTGCTTTTGCAATATTTTTATTTATTTATTTATTTATTGGGGGGGGGGGTACTTTTTCAACCCAAATTTTTTTTTTTTTTTTTTTTTTTTTATGATTTTAGCACTTTTTTTTATTTGTATTTTTTATTTAGGCAACATTTCTAATTTTTGTTTAATTTAGTTTTCATCTAATAGTTATTATATATCTCATTATATATCTAGTTATTATATAGGTCATTATATATTTCAGTTTTATTTAAATTAACCAAAATATTATGATTTTTAATAGTTTTATTTAACTGTAACAGCACTGCTGGGAACCTGTGAGCATTATGTAGATAACGTGAACTCTTCACTGTTTGCTTGGCATTATGTGTGAAAGCACAGCAGATTGTGAAGTGTGTCGTAAGTCTTCATGAACGTGAAGTGTTTCTCTCCTGTAACTGTGCTGATGGGTGTTCTCTGAACAGGACAGACTGCTGCTTCAGTCCGGATGATAAACTGCTGTTGACGGGGACCTCGGTGAAGAAGGACGAAGGGAACGGGAAGCTGCTGTTCTTTGAGCGGGAATCTCTGCGGAAGGTGTATGAGATTGAAGTGGCCGATGCGGTAGGTTTGACACACTTCTGTGTTGCTCTCATAGCAGCGCTGTGTCGAGACTAATAATGTTTCCAGATCACAAAACATGATTTGACGCAGTGCAGTGCAGTATGGGACCGCTGGGACAGTTTCACTCGCCGGCAAATGAAGGATCTTCAGTGTTTTCAGTCGTGTGATTGGTTATGATGCTCATCAGCCAAACCTAACTGAAACTCCAGGGTCGTCCACGCTTATTTAATTTAGTATATATTTCATATATACATTAATCTCATATTTAGCTATTTAATAAATTAGGTATATAATAAATCAGCATGCATTGTCCATGAAAAGAGAAGTTTGCTCATATTCCTAATGTCTCATTTAGAGTTTCACAGAAGAAAAAGTATTCTGCCATAATTGCAAATTAGTTTTCATTATATTTTCGTTATTTCATTTACTTTTGTTCTTGCAAATTATTATAATTACTTGAATTATTTATTTTGTACATTTATTTCATAAATATTTCATATATAAAGATATATATAAACATATATATATATATATATATATATATATATATATATATAATATATATATAATATATATATATATATATATATATAAAAATTTCATTATTTTAATTGTTAATTTTATACATTTATATAACATACTTTGTATCTATCTCTCTATCTATCTATCTAGATCTATATATATATATATATTATTATTATTATTATTATTATTATTATTATTGGCATTAATTGTTCATTTGATTGTCATATAGGTATTTACTTATTGCAAATTATTATATTACAATGCTTTTAATTGTTTTTATACATTAATTTAATGTATAGATTGTTATTATTATTATCATTACTACTAGTAGTAGTAGTATTTCATTATTCCAAATTAATGTAATGAGTATTTTAACTATTTTATATATATATATTTTATATATAATTTGTTATTATTATGAATATTTCATTATTGTCAATGAAAATAATTTATATATATATATATATATATATATATATATATATATATATATGTGGATGTATTCTATATGTATTTTATTATTATTTATTTCAATATTGCAAATAAATATATTTATAATTAGTATTTAAATTATTTAATATGCGCATATATATATATATATATATATATATATATATATATATATATATATATTAAAATACTAATATATACTGTGTGTGTAATTTACTATTACATTAATCTGAAAATATTAAGCTTTGTTTTAATTATAGTATTATTATATCATTTTTAAATGAATATAGTATAATTAATCTTCTATTTCTTTTGTTATTTTGATTGTCAGAAGTGCATGTACTGGCAGCTCCGGTTATGTAAATTTTTACAGTATCTAGAACTGAGAGAAGCGAGGCGTCCAAATAATATGATTTTCTCTCGTAATGGAAACTCTGTCCAGGAAGACTGCGGTCTTACATTACTTGGTAAATGCTGTACTGTTAGATTACTTGTGCAACTGCAGACAGGAAGTGAAACTTTCCGCCTGTTCACTCGTCCCTATGGAAGTGAAGGGAACGCTGTCTTCCTCCATCCATTTGCTGGAATGACAAGCGTCCCGGCGCTCCTGAGAGATGGATTCGTCTGAAGCGAGTGAAGCGTCTCTTTCTGAGGCACATGTGAGTGACGGCTCAAAGCTCCCCTGGCCATCTGTGATCAAATGTGCTGCTGAGTGGGTTTCTCTCAGTCCCAGCGCTCCGGCTCTAGTCAGAACAGCGTAAAGGCTAATTCTCTCCATCCCAGGTATGCATAAAGCAGATGTTGACGTCCAGCACACTGGATACATGCAGCACAGAAACCATGGAGCAGCAGCAGTAGCATTCATCAGAAGTACATAATATTCTTTGTGTGATGAATCACAAACATTGTCCAAAAAACAAAACAAAAAAAACTCAGTCGACTGTTAAAGAAAATAATGTTTTGGTGCATTTTGCTATTAGTGGTAGTAGTAGTATATCATCCTTCTTCCAGTTGTCTTGAAGTTTGTCAGAATGAATCAGCATCCATTGCTCTTGAAAAAAGAAGCTCACACATTTTCAAAAATTTCTCATTTAGAGCTTTACAGAAGAAATGCATCTGGTATAATTGCAAATTGATTTTCGTTATATTTTCATTAATTAGTTTATTTTCATTATTGCAAATTAACAAAATAATTTAAATATTAATTTTGTACATTTATTTAATCATATTTTATATATAAATTAAT
This sequence comes from allo-octoploid hybrid of Carassius auratus x Cyprinus carpio, assembly GCA_024542945.1. Lineage (NCBI taxonomy): Eukaryota > Metazoa > Chordata > Actinopteri > Cypriniformes > allo-octoploid hybrid of Carassius auratus x Cyprinus carpio. Next base: position 1,131,081 of record CM045026.1, on the reverse strand, counting down.
CTGACATTTCATTATTGGTGTATTGATATATATATATATATATATATATATATATATATATATATATATATATATATATATATCTATATCTATATATATATATATAGATATATATAGATATATAGATAGATAGATTCTCTTTTCCATATAATGACGATAAATGCTGATTTATTCTGCCAAACTCCAAAATACTTCCATCATTTATGTCCGGCATCGGTAGAATCACATTAGCAGCGGTGGACGGCTCTTGTTCGCTGAAAATACCTTTGTCCCGTCCAGAAGTCTAAAGTTATTTATAGCTGACCTGACGAGGAGCTATTTACAGTGTTTATCCAGCGCAAGACGGCTGAAGAATTTAAGTGCTGTCTTTATGAAGTGCTCCACCAGGCTGTCCTGTGACAGGAAGAGCTACCAATCATTCAAGTGTAAACACAGGCCATAACCCCGCAGCGAGGTCGCGCTCTGTGGACACTTCTCCAGGCTGGAAAGAGTAAATACTCCAGGGGTGGTTCTCAGCTTTGCTGACTTTTTCACAAGGTGCAAAAACCAGGTGAGACATCTGCGTCCTCCAGGACGCCTGCTGCTCCCTGTGCATTGGACATTTGGAATGTGGCTTGATGTCTGAAAACTAAAACAGATCCCGTGCTGCTACAATTGAAGTGCTATGGTGTTTATTTAACTGTCTTTGTGTGGGTGTCTCAGAGTGGTTTGCCTCCTCTCTAAAGGATAGGACATTTGTTGCTCATATAGGAAGTTTTCCGGCCCCTGTAGTATGTGGTGTTCCCCAGGGTTTGATTCTGGGACCACTGTTGTTTTCCCCATGTATGCTTCCTTTGAGGTTCATCTCTCGGGGGGAACAGTATCTTTTACCGCTGTTGTGCTGACCATTTTAGTTTCAATTTCCAGTGACATTTTGAATGTTACTGTATGTTTGAAAACTAAAATCGTTATGAAGTGTTATAATGTTTGTTTAAGTGTTTTTGTTGGTATCTCAGGGTGGTTTGCCTCCTGTCTAAAGGACAGGACATTTGCTGTGAATAAAGCAAATTTTGCTCCAAGCTGGCCCCTTTAGTATGTGTGTTCCCCATGGTTCGATTCTAGGACCACTGTAGTTATCTCTTTATATACTTCCTTTCAATCATATCTTTCAGAAGTACAATATCTCTTACTACTGTTACCCTGACCATTTTCAGTTTATTTTCCAGTGACATTTGGAATGTGCTTTGATGTCTGAAAACTTAAACAGATAAAGTGCTGCTGGGATTGAAGTGATATAGTGTTTATTTGAAGTGTCTTTGTAGGTTTCTCAGAGTGCTTTGCCTCCTATCAAAAGGATAGGACATTTGCTGTGAATATAGAAAAATTTTCCTCCTTGTCAGCCTCTTTAGTATGTGGTGTTCCCCAGGGGTCTATTCCGGGACCACTGTTGCTTTCCCTATACATGCTTTCTTTGAGTTACATCTTTAGGAAGTACAGTATCTCTTACCACTGTTATGCTGACAGTTTTCAGAAAACTAAATTAGATCCAGTGCTCCTCAGGTTGAAGCAATATCATGTTTATTTAAGTGCCTTTGAAGTTTTCTCTGAGCGGTGTTATGAAGTAAGTCATGCTCTGGACTTGCATAGAAAGACAAAACCTAGAACTAAAATATAAACTTTGTGCTAAAAGCTTGTTAATGTTAAGACAGACTCCAGGTGACCTTCATCTCTTCGTCTGTTTTCACCCCTCTTCTTCTGAATCCTCAAGTGTATTTTTGAGTCTAAACCTTATTTCATTGCATATCTTTTCACTGGTTTGAATCGGAATTGGAAAACCCCTTTTACATCAACAAAACAAATCAAACTGTGACTTGAAAGTGACCTTGTGTCTGGTTGCAATGTAGTTAAATTATTATTATTGTTATTACTGTTATTATTATATCTAATTTATTTTTCTTAATTTAAATTAATATTGATTTGTTATTATTATTATTATTATTGCAAATTAATATATAGTTATTTTTAAATGAATTATTTTATGTATATTGCATGGAATATACATTGTTTATATATTACATTTAACTTAAAAGTAAATTATTTTATAGATATAGTATATAATTATAATATAATTTGATGTATATTTTATGTGTGCATACTGTACACATATCCATGTATGTAAATATAATTCCAATATTAAGTAAAAATAGTCTTTCATATTATAATTATTATTATTGCTACTTTTTAATTTATTTGTTTGTTTATATTTATTTGTTTATTGTGTGACGTGAAAGCATCCTTGTGTCTTCTGGGTGAATGCGCGCCATATAAACAGCTTATTTTGTTTAGAAAAGATGGAAGATTGAATATGATGCTGAAATATCACATCAGTCTTTGCCATAACCGCATAAGTAAACATGCTCAAGAAAGATCGGATTCACTCACATCGCCGTTATTATGATTCCTCCTAGTGCTTGTAGAAACATTTGAGCTGCACATAAATACTGTGCATTGTGAGTGTTTGTTTCTCTGGCACGTGATGAACAGCCGTAGATGCATACAGTACATATATCGCTATTTTCGACAGTTCCCATGCGTTGCTTGCCCTGATGTTTGCTTTCCTTACCCAGGGTCTCTGTGTGGCACGATTAAGAGTAATGGAGAGGTCAGATATACAGATGTGCACGATCTAAACCCCATGATACAGTATCTGCAAGGTAATGGAGCGACTAAAGGAGATTACGTTTGTATTCGGCCAAAAAAGGCTCAGCTGGAAGCACATTTCAGATCCGCAGCCAAATCTTCCAGATCTTCTCTAAATAATCAATTACTGGGCCACATGCCCATAGAGACGGATTAACCCCGTACATCCCGTTAAGTCAATAAGGGCCAGAGAAACCCCTGCTACGGTCCTGGGGGAGGGAGAGGGTCTAAAGCCGGATTCTAGGTCAGGGAGGCTTAACGCAGTCCGGCTTGAGGATTCAGAAACGAGCCCGGCACTGAACAGCTGGAGGCTAAGCAGATTGCACCCCCATGCCTCCGCGGGTCTTTCCTGATCTCAACACTGCTTACACCGCAAGATCTGTTTGGAAAGAGTTTCTTGGACATAGCGTGATTTATTATGCTTCTCTTGTGCTGTTAACTCATCTCAAGAGATCATTCTTAAAGTGCATTTGGACTCCAAAAACCTGCTGCTTATTCTTTTGGATTTCCTGTACAGCGTCATTATTTACATACGCTCATTTTTATTCTGACCTAATTGTTTTGTTTTGTTTTTTGTTTTGTTTTGTTTAGTTTTTCTCTATGCAGCATGTTTGCATGACTGATGTATTTTTTTATTTAATTTAATTTAATTTATTTTTATTTTATTTTATTTTTGTAGTATTTTCATGCATTTCAGTGCAGCATGTTTGCATGACGATGTTTATTTTATTTATTTTTATTTTACTTTATTTATTTTTGTGGCATTTTCATGAATTTTAATGCAGCATGTTTGTATGACGATGATGTTTATTTTATTTTATTTTACTTATTTTTGTGGTATTTTCATTCATTTCAATGCAGCATGTCTGCATGACAGTGGTCACATATTCCCCCCTCATTTTGAGCCAAACCTTTATTTTATTTTATTTTTTTCAGTTCTTTGTTTGTTTTTTAAACATTTTTTTTATTTGTTTTATTTTGTGGTATTCCCACACACTTTTATTTTCAGTGCTTTATTTGCACGACAATGATGACGTCTTCTACTTTTCCCTTCATTTTGATCCAAACCTATATTTATATTTTATTTTATTTATTTATATGTATTTTATTTTGTGGTATTTTCTTACGTTTCAGTACAGCATGTTTGCATAACACTGATCATGTCTTTTCCTTTACACCTTCATTATTCACTTACCCTCATTTGGTCCAAACTTTTTTTTATATATATATACATCAAATAATTTTTATTATGATAAATATCATGTTTCATGACTATTTCATAATTGCAAACAAATATATTATCACTTTTATTGTACTTTTTTAATTATTTTATATTTATTATGTTTTTAGATTATATCTTACATAGAACTTTTGAATAATAATATGTCATTATGGCAAATACAATAATAATAATAATAATAATTATAATAAAAAGTATATAATAATAATTATTACTATTATTACCACCACTACTGTTTTAAATGATATTGTATTAATCTGCTGTATTTATTTGCTTATTGGGTTTGTAAGAATGTAACAGGCCTTTTTGGTGTTTTTCTGATTTTAATGGTGCTCTTTTGTTCTTTCTGGACGTGCTCACTATAAACAGTCATCATATAGACATGCACTGCATGCATGTGATTGCAGTTATTCAGGAGTCTGTTCCTCCGTCTCTCACACACACACACACACACACACACACACACACACACACAGATCCTTACACACGGCCCTGGCAGCGGCCCATGTGAGTCTTTGAGATCCAGATCCAAATATAGTCAACTGGAGATGAGTGGGACGGAGAGAGACAGTGCAGTCTTTTCCTCTGCCATTGCCTTATTGCTGACTTCCTGCTTAAATAACGAGTTCCCATCTGTTATTTCAGAGCGTGGTCCGCTGTCTTTGGCATCCCAAGCTGAATCAGATCATGGTCGGGACGGGGAACGGCCTGGCGAAGGTCTACTACGACCCGGTCAAGAGTCAGAGGTGCAGTTGCTCTGCTGTCCGTCTCAGTCCCGCTTCACACTCTTCCCTGTTCTTCCGTCTGTGTTTGTTCAGTAATGATTTCAGCCGGGTTTGGACCGACTGAACCGACCGACTGAAGCGAGGAAACTATTTTAAAAAGTATTTTAGAGTTTGATATAACTATAATATATTTAAAGTTATTATAACATATAAGAAAAATACATTTATTATAGAAATTTCCATAACTTTTAAAGATGTTTATTAATTTCCCGGACTTTTCCAGGTTTAGAAATCAGCTTTAAACTTCCTTCATTTATCCAGGTTTTCCAAGATCCAGAGAATTCTGTCAAATATAGATAATTATAATTACATTATTATCGTTTCTTCTTAAACTAGGAGTGATAATATATTAAAATAATTAAATAAAAATGTAATAATAATTAAATGACTTATTCAGCTTTCCATTAGTCCATGTTTATTATTATTATTATTATTATTATTATTCACTCAAATAGCAATTTATACCCAAAAAAAAAAAATTTTAGAACTTGTCATTACTAGAATATTTATTTTTATAGAAATGACCATGACATTTTGACCAAGTTTATTCATTTTCAGGTTAAAATTCCCTTATATATTCAGGTTTTCCAAGATTGTGAGAATTCAGGGAATTAAAAACAACAACAACAACAGTTGTTTAGGGAATTAATTAAAATAAGATGCAGATGATGTCTTGATCTTTAGCTTATTTTAAAGCATATTTTCTCTTGTATTAGAAGCTAATATGCTATCTTCTGTGTTGTCTGTTCTTCAGAGGTGCGATGTTGTGTGTGGTCAAGAGCAAGAGGAAGGAGAAACACGCCGAGACGCTGACTCAAGATTACATCATCACCCGTGAGTGTGACCTGCTCAGTACATTTGCATTTATATCATCATATACGCCAACACTCTCAAAAGAGACAGTAAAGACATTTATGATATTTCTATTTCAAATAAATGCTGTTCTTTTGAACTTTCTATTCATCTGTGAATCCTGAAAAATTAATAACCTCACCGTTTCCTCAAAAATATTGTGCAGCACAACTGTTTTCAACATTGATGATAATCGGAAATGTTTCTTGAGCAGCAAATCATCATATTAGAATGATTTCTGAAGATCATGTGACACTGAAGACTGGAGTAATGATGCTGAAAATACAGCTGCACATCACAGAAATACATTACACTTTAACACATATTCACAGAAAACAGCTGTTTTTATTTTTAATAATATTTCAAATATTTGTACTATACTTTTGATCAAATAAATGTAGTCTTGATGAGCAGAAGATACTTTTTTGTTTTTGTTGTCACTGACCATGTGACTTTCTGTATAGATTAATCTGTTACAATTTTTTATTATTATTATTATGTAATTATGGGCATTATAATATTAATAATATATTCATTTATATTCATTTCAATATATATTTTTTATTTAAATTAAAAAATTACATTTATAATTTTATTAAAAATATTATTATTATTTAATTACGGCAAATATAATAATAGTATTATAATATATTAATATTACATTAACAAATTTATGTATATAGCTATGTATATAATTTTATAATGTAATATTTGATTTTATATTATTATTTTTTGGTTATTGCACAGCTATTAGTAAAGCAAAAGTCATTTGGCTGATACAATTAGTAAAGACAGATTTAGAATTAAATTAGACAAAATGCTACACCTTCTCTATTCCCTCTTCTGTGTCAGACTGTCACACACCCGTTAACCGGCCTGTGTGTGTGTGTGTGTGTGTGTGTGTGTTAGGGCTGTGCAATTAATCGAAATAAAATCACGATTTGAGCGTGGGCAATTTCTAAATCGCTTTATAGCACGATTTTCCGCAGTCCCGACCTCCCGCAGTATGCTGTCCGATCCAATCAGAATGCAGCGCACCTAAGTGGAGCGCGAGAACAGAACAGACTGGGCATATGCCTAACTCCAGGTTCACACACTCTGTCTGTGATGCGTATTTTATATGTTAATGGATCAGAGCGTTCACACTGCACGCGGTAAAAGATGTGAACAGAAAAGGTTAGAAATAGAAAGGTGTGAAAAGAATGAATATCAAGCGCATGAGCATAGAGAGAGTTGTGAGTGAGTGAGAGGAGACATGTTTTAATTGCCTGCACTCTCTCCGGACGAGAGCAGCGTGTATCTGAGCACGCGTGTCTGGTTTTAAGCGGAAGAGATTCACCCTTGCGCATTATTTTAATGTTCTTTAACGTTACAATAACGCGTTCTCGCTGCTGCTTCTGCACCGCATACACATACTGTATACGCACTGCAGACGGAGCACGTGTGAACCTGTATAATGTATAACAAATCTATTTCAACACCTGAGACACCGCTACAATGAGCTCTATGACCAATGCATGGCATTTGCCATATGTCTAGACATTTTGTTTGACATCTTTACGTAGTGATTATTTTGACTTATGTCTGTTCTAGAGACATGTTACAACTTTTTGATAAAGCTCTCATTGGTTTTCTTTTGGAAATATGTTTCAAATTTATACTGAATGCATTTATGACTGTAAAGCATGTCTGTGTGTGTCAAAATCGCAAAATTGTATTTGTCCATATCGCACAGCCCTAGTGTGTGTGTGTGTGTGTCTGTCTGTCTGTGTCAGTGTGTGTGTGTAAGTGAGTGTATGTCTGTGTGTGTGTGTAAGTGAGAGTGTGTGTGTGAGTGAGTGTGTGTGTGTGTGTGTGTGTGTAAGTGAGTGTATGTCTGTCTGTGTGTGTGTGTAAGTGAGAGTGTGTGTGTGAGTGAGTGTGTGTGTGTGTGTGTGTGTGTGTGTGTAAGTGAGTGTATGTCTGTCTGTGTGTGTGTGTGAGTGAGAGTGTGTGTGTGTGAGTGAGTGTGTGTGTGTGTGTAAGCGAGTGTATGTCTGTCTGTGTGTGTGTGTAAATGAGAGTGTGTGTGTGAGTGAGTGTGTGTGTGTGTGTGTGTGTGTGTGTGTGTGTAAGTGAGTGTATGTCTGTCTGTGTGTGTGTAAGTGTGTGTGTGCGAGTGTGAGTGTATGTCTGTCTGTCTTTGTGTGTGTGCGTGTGTGTGTGAGTGTCTGTCTGTCTCTGTGTGAGTGTGTGTATGTGTATCAGTCTGTGCGTGAGTGTAAGTGTGCGAGTTAGTGTGTGTGTGTGTGAGTGTGTGTGTGTGAGTGTGTGTGTGTGTGTTTACACGGAGTGAGTGCTTTCCATCGGATTGTGTCTCACCCGAGGGCCACGATGCCATTAGCACGCGACACACTCAGCAGCCACGCGTCTGTCACGAGAGCGTCAGTCCCGCTGAACCCCAGGAAATAGCGATGGAAAATTGAGGTGACGTGGATCCGGATGATGGACCGCTGAGGTCCATGTGTCACCGCTAACCTTTTTGCTTAATGTAGCGTGAGAGGAATCAGCAGAAGTCCTGAATGGAAAATCGCTCGCTCTTTCCTCGTGACCCCGGAGTCAAACACACACACACACACACACACACACATCACAGACGCACTTTATTTGGGTTGTGTGTGGCGACTGTGAAATGTGGGCACTTTAATCAAGAGTAAATACAAACTCGTGGCAGTGAGGAGTGTAGTACTGTGTGTTAGTGTGCTTCATGTGACTCTCGTGTGTTTCTCGCAGCTCACGCTCTGCCCATGTTTCGTGAGGCCCGGCAGCGCAGCACCAGGAAGCAGCTGGAGAAGGACCGACTGGATCCGGTCAGATCACACAAACCCGAGCCGCCCGTGTCCGGACCAGGTGACGTTTCTAAACCATCACAGACACACATCCCTCATTCTCTCTGTTACATATACATGTGTTGACAGTCAACATTCATATTCTGCATTCAGTTTGGTCCTGCACAATATTTCCACTGTTAAAAAATGGTGCATCCCTTAAATTTGTGACATCTAGGAAGTGACATTGATTGAAAGGCTCAAAAATTAGCTGAAAAATCATTATTTGTTATTTTTCTTTAATATATGTTTATCAATAACTACAAACCAACATTAGTCCAGTTAGTTTGGTAAATTCTGGTATATTAAAATAAATGTCTGTCTATCTATCTGTTCATATAAATGTTTATTTATTTTTTATAAATATTAATTTACATTTATAATATTTAAATATATATATATTTATATTTATATATATATAGTACATTAATAATAAAACATTAGTATTATTATATTAATTAACTTTTTATATAAATTTATTAATCAATTACTTTATATGTAGTATTTATTTTTTATATTAATATAAATAATAAATATCAATATATATATTTATATTTAAATATAATATAATTATAAACTGTATCTCAGTTTTCACAAATATAAAATATGCAACATTAATGTTAATTAATTAATCAATGAATTCCTTCATTTATACACTGTATTAATATACATTTTTTTATTTTTATATAAATATTAATATATATATTTATAATATTTAAATATGATTATGAATATAAAATGTCACAGTTTCCACAAATATTATATAAAATAGATTTTTATGTTAATATAGATTAACTTCATATATTAAATAATTTATAAATGAATTAATACATTTATTTATATAGTCTTTTTATATTTGGACAAATATTATATATGAATATATGTTTATAATATTAAATATAATTATGAATACAAAATCACAGTTCGACAAATGTAATATAAAATATATTTATATATTTATATAGATAATACACTTTGTATATTAATTTATAAATTAATGAATTAATTTATATATAGCATTTATGTGTTTTTTAATATTTGTAAAAAAAAAAATATGAAAATATATTTATAATATAATACATTTATGATGTTATAATTATGAATATAAAATGTATCACCTATATGAATAAATTAATACGTTATTAACTAATACATTAATAATTAATAAATAAATTAAAAATGTTTATTTATAAAAAAAAAAAATTGAATTAAATTGAATTGACACATCCCAGGTTTCAGTACCAAAAATCACAAACCTCACAGTAAATAAACTGAAATGGAATACCGTCCATCCTGAGGTGGATAAATAGTATCTGAATGTTAAGCACAGAAATGTAACTTTTCAACTTTTTGATATTATTAAGCTCTAGTTTGTACTCTGCTCTCATAAATGCACAATCATTTCTCTGCTGTTACTCTCTGAAGTGAGTCTGAGTCTCTGTGCCAAGAAGCTCCAGCATCACAGGCTTGAGTAAACCGTTCAGCCGCGGCTCGCTGTGTTTAATCACAACAGTGCTAGTGACCACACTTACGTAATCAGATTACTTTAAGTAACTAGTGAAGTAACGCATTACTTTTTAATTTAGAAGGAAATATCTGAGAAACGCCAGATTCCCGCGTCTTGACATCACAGCTCTGGTGTTGCACAGATTCAGTATTCCTCAAAATGAATAAAAACAGTCACATGCAAACTCAGAATATTATGCAAATCTACTATCTTAAGACAAACATAATTAATGTATTTAATCCCATTTTATTAACCAACTTCGATGATCAGATTCAATCGTGCTAGATATCAAAAATGTCACATTTGTGTTACTGCTGAATAGTGCTGAACTTTCTTCTCCTGCGTCATATTCTTCATGTGATTAGTTTGAGCGGCGCCCTCTACTGTACAGACGTGAATTTACACTTCCTTCAGCCTGAGCCGCATTCACTTCACTACTGGTGTGAAAGCTCTTTTACATTTGTACAAGAAGAACTTTATTATATGTGACCCTGGAGCACAAAATCAAATATAAGGGTCAATTTTGTGAAATTGAGATGTATGCATCATCTGTGTTCTGAATAAATAATCTCTCCATTGATGTATGGTTTGTTAGGAGGACAATATTTGTCTGAGATACAACTATTTGAAAATCTGGAATCTGAGGGAGCAAAAAAATCTAAATATTGAGAAAATCATCTTTAAAGTTGTTCAAATGAAGTTCTTAGCAATGCATATTACTAATCAATAATTAAGTTTTGATATATTTACGGTAGGAGATTTACTAAATATCTTCATGGAACATGATCTTTACTTAATATCCTAATGATTTTTGTCATAAAAGAGAAATGTATAATTGTGACTCATACAATGTATTGTTGTCTATTGCTACAAATATACCTGTGCTACTGATGACTGCTTCTGTGCTGCAGGGACACATATTAAAAACAAACAAGCAAGCCCTGCCAAGATTAAAAGAGTAACTCAAAATTACAGATTACTTTCATAAAAAGTAACTAAGTAACGTAATTAGTTTTTTAGGGAGTAATGCAATATTTTAACGCATTACTTTTAAAAGTAACTGTCCCCAGCACTGTCTCTGAATGCTGGGGGTGATCTGTGTGTGGTTCTGCTCTGATCTCTTCTTCTGTCCCGAGCAGGTCGAGGCGGTCGTGTGGCGGCTCACGGCGGGACGCTGTCCTCCTTCATCGTCAAAAACATCGCCCTGGACAAAACCGACGACAGCAACCCGCGAGAGGCCATCCTGCGTCACGCCAAAGAAGCCGCTGAGAACCCGTACTGGGTCGCCCCGGCCTATAAACAGTAAGACCAGAACTACATCAGTGCTGACTGATACACTAGTGCTGTTCCCTTCTGAGGGTGGAGGAAAAACATTTAAAAGAAATTAATTTGTATATATTCATATGTGTTTTCATATCATTTTGTTTTTTTTAAATATTTGTTATTCTTACAATAATATATAATTTTTAAATGTTGTTTTTACTAAAAGCTGAATTGTTACTCACATTTAAGTTTTTATTTTTATTTTTCAAGTTTACTTTTATTAGTTATTAGAGTGTTTTTAACTTAATATCGACATTGTATTTCACAAACTTTTAATATGAAAAATAAATAATTTTATATAATACATAATTTTAATCATACTTAAAAGTTTGTAAAATATGTTAAACTGTTTATATTTATATATTTTTAAAAGAATTACGATTATTTTTCTTTAAAAACTACAATTTTGAAAGACATTTTGTTTCACTTTTTTAATAGTCAACACACAGAAACAAACATTTTCATAAACAAAAGTAAATGTTTCATACTTTTTTGAACAAAATAAACATTTTCAACTTAATATTAGCAATGCATTTTACAATCTTTGAAATAAAGAGATAACTATATATATATTAGTGCTGCCAAGCAATTAATCAGATCCAAAATAAAAGTTTTGTGTACATAATTTGTGTGTGTGTACTGTGTGTCTTTATTATGTGTATATAAATACACACACTTGCATATATATATATATATATACTTAATTAAAATATGTTTATACATTTAAAATATTTATATATAATCAATTATATTAATATAAATATATATATATATATATATATATATATATATATATATATATATATATATATATATATATATATATGGAAATACATGTAAATATTATCAAAATATATACTGTACATGTGTATTTATATATGCATAATAAATATACACAGTATACACACACATTATGAAAGCAAAAACCTTTATTTTGGATGCAATTAATCGTGATTAATCGTTTCACAGCACTAATATATGTGTGTGTGTGTGTGTGTGTGAGACCCTGGAGCACAAAACCAGTCATAAGTGTCAATTTTTCGAAAGCTGAATAAATAATCTCTCCATTGATGTATGGTTTGTTAGGAGGACACTATTTGAAAATCTGGAATCTGAGGGAGCAAAAAAATCTAAATATTGCGAAAATCATCTTTAAAGTTGTTCAAATGAAGTTCTTAGCAATGCATATTACTAATCAATAATTAAGTTTTTAATTCATAAAATTTTGTTTATAATTAATTTTTTCACTTCTTTATAATATTCCATATACAGAAATAAGCATTTCCCTAACTAACACACTTTATAAAATTATTAAATAAATTATAAAATATGCTTAAAAATAAATATATGTTTTCATCTTTCATTCATTCATCAGTACAGTTTGAATAGAGTTTGAACTATTTTTATTGGTCATTTTCAGCATTGAATTGAATTGATTTGTTACAATCAGCGTTTGTCAACATTAGCTGCATTGAATGGGTTTTTCCAGTGAGCTCTGGCTGATGCATGATGGGATTGCTTTTATGTGAAGAGTGTATGTGATGCTGCTGTATAATGTGCTCAGAATCTGGGCAGCTGGCAGCAGATCAGGTGCAGGTGAGACAGGTGTGAAGACTGAAGATCACCGGACACCTGTGTGTCACACCTGAGCTCACCGATCACACATCATCTTCTTCAGTTACACAGAGCTCTCCGTCCCAAAATAACAAACACACCTTATTGCTATCAGCCATAATTAGCACGGTTTTAATGATCAAAATTAATAAATGTAATTATCTAAATGTTTTTGTTGTCCATGTTTACTTAAAAAAAAAAAAAGGGGGGGGGGGAGCTTAAAAAATATTTTTTTGATTGAAGATTAGTGTTATTATTTTTTCAAAATTGTATTTTTTTATTATTATTTTATTTTATTATTTTCTAAGAATTATTTGTGGAAATATATTAGTGAACATATTTGTATTAGTCAAGATTAGTGCTGTTTTATTTATCGCTATTTTGTTTCGCTAATTTTTATTTTATTTTATTTTAATTCATAACACAAGATTTAGATTTGGAAATATATCAGTGACCATATATTTATGACAGTTTTGGTAATATATCTATAGTTTTATAATCAGTTTTAGTCTGATTCAGGATTTTTATTTAGTTTTCCAGTTTTATTTATTCATCCTTCCCCAAAATCTGCTTTTAATTTCTGTTAATTTTTTAAATTTAAGATTGAAACAATTTGATAAATGTATAAAACCTGTTTGTAATTTGAAGATTGTTGATTGTTTTAAAAGTTAAAGATGCTGTAGATGGACAGACAGAAGGCAGTAATCTGAAGCTGTTTGGAGTCTCAGGTGTGTGTTCGTGTAACTGGATCTGAGCAGAGCTGCATTACTGCAGTAATGAACACAGAGCTAATGATCCTGTTACTCTCGTGCTGCTCGTGTCGTGCCGCTGTAATTGCCTTCTTCAGGTGTCCACACACACACACACACACACACTTTGACACTCGAGACGCTGTGGTGTGAATCGAGGTCAGCGCTGTAGTGTTTTTCTTTGTACTTCAGCTTCATGTGTCAGACCAATCAGAGAGAAGACACTTCACGTCTCAGATTCGTCTCTGGGCTGAATTTAAACACATTCGTCGTTTGTTCTTGTCATTTTGATTAGTTTTAGTTTTTTTTATATACATATCTTTTTTTTTATTCTATATAGTTTTAGGTTAAACTATTTTTGAAGTGAAACTAAAATCAAAGTATTAAAACTAAGCTCAAACTATATATATATATTTGTTGTTAATGAAATAAAGCTGAAATAAAATACAAATATTAGATGAAAAAACAAACCAGAATTTGAAATGTTGCCTTGACAAGTCACTGAAATAAGTTTGAGTTTACAAACTGGAAAGTGTAAAAAATAAAATAATAAATAAATTAAACCTTAATATTTAAAAAAAAAAAAACTGACAAAATCACACACTGAAATTATAAGGATAAAACAAATTCAAATTATTAATAAAAATAATATATATATATATATATATATATATATATATATATATATATATATATAAAAATAATTAAATATAAAAATCACTGGTTTCAAGTATTGAATTTTTTAATGGTTTCAAGTTAACAATAATAATGCTTTATTAGTTTCATTCTGTCATTTTTTCATTCAGATAATGAACAATAACAGCAATGATTATGTGTTGCAATCAAACTTAGAGCAAAATGTGGTAGTTCTGTATGTTGTCTCTGGGTTAGCATCATCTGAGGTCCTCTGAGGGGTTGGCATCATCTCTTCTCAGGTGTTCTGGATCCAGACTGGAGCTTGTGTAAATCCCGTGGCAAAACAGAGAAACAAATAGAGACATAATTAGCGTAGCTGCTGTTCCAGCCAAGTAAAATTAATTAGTTTAACCCAAGCTAAAGAACGATAATGCGCATTTGATCAGATATAACTGCAGTCCAAAGTTAGGTGTTAGGTGCCAAAGAGGTGTGTTTTTAATCTAGATTTAAACAGAGAGAGTGTGTCTGAGCCCCGAACATTATCAGGAAGGCTATTCCAGAGTTTGGGAGCCAAATGCGAAAAAGCTCTACCTCCTTTAGTGGACTTTGCTATCCTAGGTACTATCAAAAGTCCAGTGTTTTGTGACCTTAGGGAGCGTGATGGGTTGTAGCGTGGTAGAAGACTAGTTAGGTACGCAGGAGCTAAGCCATTAAGGGCGTTATAAGTAAGTAATAATATTTTGTAACTGATACGGAACTTAATAGATAGCCAGTGCAGAGACTGTAGTATTGGGGTAATATGATCATATTTTCTTGACCTGGTAAGGACTCTAGCTGCTGCATTTTGGACGACCTGTAGCTTGTTTATTGAAGATGCAGGACAACCACCTAGCAGTGCATTACAATAGTCCAGTCTAGAGGTCATGAATGCATGAACTAGCTTTTCTGCATCAGAAACAGGTAACATGTTTCGTAGCTTGGCAATGTTTCTAAGATGGAAGAATGCTGTTTTTGTAACATGGGAAATATGATTTTCAAAAGACAAGTTACTGTCTAATATAACACCCAGATTTTTGACAGTAGAGGAAGTAACAGTACATCCGTCTAGTTGCAAATTGTAATCTACGAGATTCTGTGTAATGTTTTCTGGTCCAATAAGTAATATCTCTGTCTTATCTGAATTTAATAGGAGAAAATTATTGGTCATCCAATCTTTTACATTTTTAACACACTCTGTTAGCTTAGATAATTTAGAAGTTTCACCTGGTCTTGTTGAGATATATAGTTGAGTATCATCAGCATAACAGTGGAAACTAATCCCGTATTTTCTAATGATATTACCAAGGGGCAACATGTATATTGAAAATAGCAGAGGACCTAGGACAGATCCTTGTGGCACTCCATATTTTACTGGTGATAAATGAGATGACTCCCCATTTAGATAAACAAAGTGGTAGCGATCGGACAGGTAGGATCTAAACCATCTTAAAGCCTGCCCTTGGATACCTGTATAGTTTTGTAATCTATCTATGAGTATGTCGTGATCTATGGTGTCGAAAGCAGCACTAAGATCAAGTAAAACTAGCAATGAGATGCAGCCTTGGTCTGATGCAAGAAGCAACTCATTTGTAATTTTAACAAGTGCAGTTTCTGTGTGTGTGTGTGTGTGTGTGAGAGAGAGAGAGAGAGTGTGTGTGTGTGTGTGTGAGAGAGAGAGAGTGTGTGTGTGTGTGTGTGTGTGAGAGAGAGAGTGTGTGTGTGAGAGAGAGAGAGTGTGTGTGTGAGAGAGAGAGAGAGAGTGTGTGTGTGTGAGAGAGAGTGTGTGTGTGTGTGTGTGTGTGAGAGAGAGAGTGTGTGTGTGTGTGTGTGAGAGAGAGAGAGAGTGTGTGTGTGTGAGAGAGAGTGAGTGTGTGTGTGTGTGTGTGTGTGAGAGAGAGAGTGTGTGTGTGTGTGTGTGAGAGAGAGAGTGAGTGTGTGTGTGTGTGTGAGAGAGAGAGAGAGAGTGTGTGTGTGTGTGTGAGAGAGAGAGTGTGTGTGTGTGTGTGTGTGTGTGAGAGAGAGTGTGTGTGTGTGTGTGTGTGTGTGTGTGAGAGAGAGAGAGAGAGTGTGTGTGTGTGAGAGAGAGAGAGTGAGTGAGTGTGTCTATTTTTGTGTGCGCGTTTGTGTGTGTATTTATTTGTGTGTGTGTGTATGTGTGAGAGAGTGCATCTGTGTGTATTAATTCATGTGTGTGAGTGTGAGTATCGGTGTCCCTCTGTGACTCACAGCAGATGTTGTATTTTAATCAGTGATCTGACTGAAAGTAGGGAACTGGATTAATCTCCCATCATCCTCTCTGTCCGAGGGCCGCAGATCATGTTTTGTGTTGAGTGAGATCTGAACGTGACTCACGATGTGTTTTTCTCTGACAGAACGCAGCCGGACCCGCTGTTCGCCGAGGAGGAGGAAGAAGAGGTCGACGAAGATCAGCCCGAATGGAAGAAACGCAAGATCTGAGGAGATTTCCTCTTCCACTCGGAGTTCTTCTGTCGGGATTCTCCCACACACTTTCCAAAGCTTGTGTCTGAATCTGAGCAGAATTACAGTGTGTTGTAGTTAAACTGGTCTTTTTTTGCTAAATGTCATTTACAGCTCATACTGATGATTCATTATTGTCTGATTTAATATTTTGACTGGTTTTTCTTTTGTATTTTTGTCTTTTAGATTATAAATAAACCTGTTGTGTGGCCTGTTTCTCGTACGAACACACTCTTTTCTGTCTTTTTTTGGTATCGTCAGTTGAAAAGCAAAAATGTGTGTTTTACATTCGGTCAAGCTTTAGTAAATAGAGTTGGATATTAATAATTTTTTGCTCAGAGCTGAATGACAGTAGATGCACGTATCGTTGTGTCAGATCACATGTTTGCGTGACGCTCTTGCGTGTAAACACGGGACGTCACGCTATCGCAACACATTCCTTTCCGTTGAATTTTCAGTGTGTTGCTCCCCGAACGACTCCTCGACTTCCCCGTGAGTCACTGCGCTCTATAAATATTTATTTGAAACAAATCTTTAGATACTTTGTTTGTTATTAAAGCTCGAGCTCTTCAGGATCTCATTGTGTCTGAGAGAAGATTTGTGTTCTGTTGGTTGAATATTTAGTGTGATTTGATATTCTATATATTTTTCATTAGCAATTAATTTCTTTTTTGTTGGTGAGTCTCATGAAAACATATCCATGTCATACTACACTGCATTATATATATATATATATATATATATATATATTATATTTGTTTTGACCAATTAATATATCATATTAGTAATTGTTTTACTGTCATTAATAGCTTATTTAAATTATAGAAATAATTTTCACAATTATCAATATGAATTAAATATATATAAATATAAATATAAATATATATATATTAAACATTAAAGATATTTTCATGACAATTAAGCACATTTTCTTTCCAAATCGTCATTACTGTAATGTATCCTGACCTTTTTTTTTTTTTTAATAAACATAAATAATTAGTGATGATAAAGTGTCTAAATCAGCAATTTAATTAAAGTATGATAAGTACTTCAGTGATGTATCAATACTTTGCAGTTAAAATAAAGAATCATTACAGTTATGATGATTATTAGTTTTTTTTTTTAAATAATTTTATATATATTTATTTAATTATTTATATTTTTTCTTATGATTTTTTTTTTTTTTTTTTTTTTTTACATTTCATTTATTTTTTGGTAGTGAAATATTTGATGATTATAGTCTACTCTAAAAAAAAAAACAGGAAAAGGCAAAAGAAAAGCACACAGGACGTGAATAACTAGGCCACATTATTAATGCTGATGCAGCTTAGGCTTTTAAAGTAGGTGCATAATTGAAATGCTCCGATTGTAAACATCTACTTTTAGATGGGTTGCATAAGTGCACATCAATAACAGTCGGTGGATGAAGATGATGCCACCGCTGAAGAACGAGTAGATGTGGATTATGTGTCTCCGCTCATTACAACCGAATGGAATGTACCCTCTGGCTAACCTACAGGACGCTTTTGCTTTTTAAAACACGAGACGAGATCTTGAAACACTATCGTTTCTCAGAGAGCCACTAATGCGTTTGAGTTTTCCTCTGCTTCAAGCCTCCTGTGTCCGGAGTCTGTCCTGCAGGGATGGAGGGACGTGTCCAGGGATTTCCCAACATTTCTGCCGTGTTATCGGATAGCGCTCGGAATAATAATCCTCCGGATATCTGCAGCTGCGAAGCCCTCGAAAGCAAATCATCTGGCGATCAGAAAAGCGTGATGAAGAGTGAAGTATCCCAGCTTCCCCAGCGCCGGGGTCTAATCCAGGGGCCTATTCTGAGTGCTGATGTCAACAGAGTCCGTTACGGGCCGGGGAATGTGGGAATGCCGGAGCAGGTGATGTCACCGAGTGCTTTGGTTCGAGGCGGCGCCTGTCAGTGGATCGTATATCTGGGGCTTGTTGTCACGGTGTTCTCAGAATCACAGACTGCAGACTCTGGAGGGTTAACTCTTAGCTTTGAGTCAGGTGATTTGTAGCAATTAATTGCTAATGCTTTTATCACGGTTTTCAAATGTAGTTGCAACAAAGTGTTCTTAACACTTTCACTGACTTTTACATGAACTGTTCCCTCCTGGTGGAATGACCTGCTCAACTCAATCCCAGCAGCTGAGTCCTTAACCATATTCAAGAATCGGCTAAAAACACATCTCTTCCATCTTTATTATAAAACGGATAGTTCTGCTCCTTGATTCTGATTGGTTGAGCCATGTTCAAAGCTGTTGTAAATTACTCTACAAAGTAACATACACCTTTGTTTACTTCTGTGTGTTGCTCGGCAACCACTTTCTTGGAACCACAACTGTTTCTGAGGAACTACATTGTTTGGTGGAAGAATACTGCTTTTATTAATATCATTACACTTTATTTTTATTTTATTTTGTGAAACCTTACTACCTATATGGAATAACGGTTTTATAAAAGCAATAAGCCCCGTGAAGCCGTGGTTTACAGTGAATTTATAACAGCTAACTCCGCTTCGCGTCATGCCTAACAACGTCCCTCAGCTGTTATATATTCACTGTAAACCAAGGCTTCATGGAAGTTATTGCTTTATTTGACCCTCCAACTCTAGCACTCTCTATTCTAATTCTATTCTTTGGGGAAAAAAAATCCCTTTTAGACTTGCACTGATTGTTTTCTTTTAAAATAACTAAAACTAGCTTCTCTAATCTTTTTGTATTCTATCTATTTGTTTTCTTTTTATTTATTATAAAATTAACATTATAAAATTAGGCCTCTAACACTAGCTTGCTCTATTCTTTTTCGATATAATTAAAAAAAAAATGTTAAGTCTTGTTATAGCACTTTCATATCATTGCTCTTTTGTTGATTTTGATTGCTTTGTCCTCATTTGTAAGTCACTTTGGATAAAAGCGTCTGCTAAATGACTAAATGTAATGTAAATGTAATGCAGCATAACAGGTTTAACAGTTTTTTTTCTTATAACAAAAGGAACTGAACATTTAAATACAACAAAGCAATACACAAAAAAATTATAAAGAAAACCTTTCACAGATTAAAGTGCAAAAGAATTATAAACACTTTATAATAAAATCTCATCAGTTAACATTATAGCGAATGCGTTAACATTAACAATGAGCAACAGCTACATTTGCTACAGAAGTTATTAATCTTTGTTAAAAAATAAAACTGTTAGTTCATGTAAGCTCGGGTTTATTAAATAATACACTTTTGATTGTTCTTTGGCAGCTAAGAAATGAACCAATGTTAACTAGAAAAGCCCTAATTTAAAGTGCGACCAAACAATAAAGAGTCACAACATTTTCAAACAATATCTAGGGTGTTTTGTTGTCTAGATTAAAATGTAAAAAAGTTTGAAAATAAATAGCCTAGTAAGCGTTTAAGTATTCAGTGCTGCGATGAACACCGTTGTGAATACAAAAAATCTGATTGGCTGTTTAAATCATTTAAACGTGTTTCAGAAAGTAGCGCTGCTGCTCTGATGCTTTGACACAATCTAAATAAATAAAGGTGATCTGACCCAACAGATGGTCCTAAAACACAATCTAATAGGTAGAAAAATTAATTTATTGTTGGTTTCCAGCTGTAGCTGTATCCCTTCTAGCCACAACCCTGAATAACAGATAATTACTGTATTTGCATTACTTTAAGATGTTAAACTTGGTTAAACACTAATATTTCTACAAATATGATTGATGTCCCTGGTTATACATGTTACAGGAAAGATAGATCGTCTGGTAAAGGAGGTGGGGTACTGGTTTATATCAGAGATATTTTTAAATGTTTTGTGATTGAACTGGAGACTTTTTGGTTAGAATGTTTAATTTTAAATGTCGTATTTATACATTATTTTATATTTATGGATTTAGCAGATGCTTTTATCCAATGCGACTTACGGTGCATTCAGGCTAACATTGTTGAATTTTTTTTTTTTTTTTTTACCTAACATGTGTTCCCTGGGAATCGAGCCCACAACCTTTTGCGCTGCTAATGCAATGCTCTACCACTGAGCCACAAGAACAGTATCAGCGAGAATGAATTTTATTATTATGGTGTTATATAACCCCCCTTCTCATAATGCTTCTTTGATTTTGATCAACTGTTTAAATTATTAAATTGTCACACTGAAACAGTTTACTGGGAGATTTGAATATAAATTGGTTTTATTAATCTTTTAAACGGTTCAAAAGCTAAAGATATATTTGGTTTAGATGCTTCTTTTATCAAAAAACATAGTGCAACGTTGGTAAGCCCAATAGCTCATTTGGTAAATTTATGTATTAAAACTGGCGAGTTTCCACAAAATGTTAAAACAGATGTGGTGACTCCCGTTTTTAAGTCTGGGGAGACTGAAGAGATGCGTAATTGTAGACCCATCTCAATTGTTCCAGTAATTTCCAAAGTTTTAGAAAGGTTAGTGGTTGAACAATTAATGAATTATTTGGAAATAAATCATCTGCTGAACCCTAAGCGATCTGGATTTCGACCAAAGTATTCGACAGAAATGGCTATATGTCATTTTATAGATAACATAAAAAGTAGTTTGGATCAAGGAAAAGTAGTGGGAGCAGTATTTTTAGACAAAATGAAACAAATGAACTTTTCTCAGCAAGCTCTAAACTGGTTTAAATCATACCTGGATTGTAGACAGCAATGTTTTAAAATTAATGGTGTGAAGTCATCACTACAAAAATGCAAACTGGGTGTACCACAAGGTTCAATATTAGGTCCGTTGCTCTTCTGTTTGTATATAAATGATTTACCTGAAAGTTGCAAGGAGGTTGGTTGTCAAATGTATGCAGATGACACAATTATTTACAGTATGTACTGTAACAGCAGAAACTTCTCATATGGCTGCAGAAATGTTAACCAGGCAACTGGTCTGTGTTTCCCAGTGGCTGCAGGAAAATTGTTTAACTTTAAATTACAACAAAACAGTTTCAATGTGTTTTTCATTAAAGAACAAAGCACTGGATGTATTTAAAATCTAAATTGACCTAAAGGAAATCAAGAAAGTGAGTGAATTTAAATATTTAGGGGTTATAGTAGACTCTAAGCTTAAGTTTGATGCCCATATTAAGAAAATGTCTAAGACTATTAAGACAAATTTGAACTGTTTTCGTATGATAAGACCATGTATATCTCTTACAGCAGCTCAAGTGTTTATGCATGCTATGATATTATCACATATGACCTATTGTGCGATAATTTGGGGTCAAGCTTTTCAATCAGTTGTTAAGCCTGTGATGTCACTATACAAACAAACTTTAAAAGTAAGGGATCAGAAACCAATGAAATGGCATCGTCAAATTCTTCAAAAGTATAATTTAAGTTTTGATAATCTTTTAAAGTTTTATTTCTAACGCGCTTTTCTTAGGCTCAAATCGCTACAGTATACAAGAAGAACATCAATAATAAAAATCAATTACAATCACATTCAATTACAGTAAACAGCTCTAAAAAGATGTGTCTTTAAAGAATTCTTAAAACAATCTAATGTTGGAGAGTCTCTAAAAAACTACAAAAACTCAGTAGTGATGGGGCAAAGACCAGAGGGGCAGTAAGTGGGAATTGTAGAGTTTGGAGATGCAGAACTACTGTGGGTCAATCATCCTTTTCAGTGAAAGGTTCACATCTGTGGAATACCATGCCCGTTGATTTAAAGTTGCATTCAGAACTCTCAGTTTTCTCCATAAAGCTGAAACAATGGCTGAAATCTTTACAGCGATGTGAACATTGAGTACATACTGTACCTCAGGCTTATTCAGGCTGGTTTAGTTTAAATTTTCTTTCTGAAAGCAGCTGAAGAGTTTGTGTGATTTTCCTGCAGATCCGTCCTCATACGTGGTGTTCTGGATCTCGATGTCTGAATGTTGGATCAGGCTTCTTCTGGTCTGATCAGTGACACGGACACAGAGAGCCGCTACACTTCTTCACAAACCTCTGCAGCCCCATGGAAACATTTCCACAGAGTGCCCAGATTTACTGCTCGGCTTTTACAGCCAGCTTTTGTTTACCATAGAATCCTGGGCTGCTGTTCAGGAATGCATTAGAGCCGAGCGGGACGGATCCTGACTCTCCAAACCCTGAAATGTCTCTCAGCACGCCTGAGCTTCAGCTGACAGACAACTGATCATCTAAAAGCCCTCGACTATGATGGACTTCCTACTGTAAATATCATCTTTTTTGTTGTTGTTGTAAATGTAGTAATTTACAGTGTGTACTAGTGTGTCTGTGTGTGTGTGAGTGAGAAATGTTTTAGATTTGAGCTTAACTAGAAAAAGTATTTTACATAACACAATTATAAACATTGTAATATAAAATTACAAATTTACTTAATTTATAATTATAGTTTTTACTAATATATATATAGTTTGTGCTACATATAATAGGAAATATTTTAGATCTGAGCATAACTAGAAATATCAAATTAAAAACATATTCTAGATTTTTTTTTAAATTTTGTGATATGAAATTTTTTAAAATTGAGTATAACTAAAAAAAAGGATTTTATATAATACAACTATAATCATATAATATAAAATTATAAAGTATTTTGCCACATATATAAAAGACTGTACAAAATGTTGTAGGTCTGAGCATTACATTAAAGCACAACTTATATATATATATATATATATATATATATATATATATATATATATATATATATAGTAAATACTAAATTAAATGATTTAGATCTGAGAAAAAATATCTAAAATATATAAAATGTATAATTATTTTTTGTAGTTTTTTTTTATAAATATTTTTCTATATATATATATATACATTATTTTATATTTTTATATATAATATTAAAATAAACATGACTATTTTTCTAGGTATGTTTAGAATTTAAGTATCTTTAAGTACTTAAGTATCTGCAATTTATATAAACTGAAAAACACTGGTTAAGAGGAAACCTTTGGATGAACTGTTTATGTATATGGTTAACTCTTCTTTTTTTTTTTTTTTAAACTCGTGCAATGATGATGCATCCATGAACGCACACAAAAGCATGATAGAAACAAGATTTATTTTGTAAAAAGTTATAAAATGAATATTGTACAAAAATAAAGTCTGTAGAGAGCTTTGGTTCAGTAACACAAAACAAGACAGAACGTCTCACAGGACCGACGAACACTGCAGGACGGAAAATGAGTTTCAGCAGACATTTGAACTCTTATCTTGAATGTTCTCTTTCGAGGAATCCACGAGCGTGATTTACACGTGCAGGACGTGTGCGCTGAGCAAAGCGTCGTACGTCAGGACAGAGGATCGCAGCGAACGCTTGTTTTCGGTTACATCTACGACTCCAAAGCACTTTTATCATGATTAAGGTGGAACGGCTGATGAAATATATCCTGATAAAAGAGGCACCTCGTGCTTTACAGAGGTTTGGCCTAGATACTTCTGAAATGGGGGATTTGTTCAGGAATTAGGCATCATGCTGCTACAATAAAGCCCAAAGTATACTTCAGTTTTTATGCGTACGCGAATGCGTGAATTTCTTCAATAGAAAATACACGCTACTACCACCAGATTTTTGTACGCTCACATTGAGAAGCGAGAGTAATGAGAGAGCCCAGCTTTAGTGTAAAAGAGTATAGAAACATTTTTAGCGCTCATAACTTGTGGAGAAAAACAGCGCAGACACTGTAATAAGATGAAGCTTGTTCGCTAACATCAACATCGGCTTTGAACATTGCAATGCACATGATAACTGTATTTAACACTACAATGAGTAAATCCAAAGTATACTTTGGGCTTGATGCACAGAAAGGTCTGCGGGCCTGTTTACAGTCCAAGTCCCACATTGCTCTACAATTGATCCTGTTGAGAAGTTTATTTCAAGTCGGTTAGAGCAGACAAAGCTGATTTGACATAAATGGTCTTAAACGACGGGGGTCCGCGTACAGATTAATGGTAAACGGCCAGTTTGACCTCAGCGGCCGCTCCTGACCGGACCCAACAGACAGCAGGTTTAAAGAGGTCACATGTAACATTATTTGCTCTGATCAAACAGTCCATTTGTGGAGCTCGGCTCGGCGCAGGCGGTCTCTGGCACTGATTTCATTACAGTGAGATGTAAACACGTCAGGCCAGACTGTATTTTAAAGAGATAATTGGAGACGAGCCATCTGAGGTCCGGCTTGAGCACTTTGTCTGCCTGTTTTAATGATGGAAAAAATCAAGACTTTCGCTTTTTGCAAAACAACATCGGCTTTTTATTATCTACAGTAATACTTGGTCCCCTGCCCGCTTATTATCTGCTCTTTTGTTGAAGGAAACAACAGCGAAGTGTCTGGTGGAGCTGGAGACCAAAGACGCGTCTTTTCCATCACCGACTGCACGGGGCCGAGCGTCACAGACGGGACGTAATTATCCGCTTTTCTTTCGTTCATCTAAAGATTCTCCCCGATTTACTCAAGCTCATGCCGTTCCAAAACCATGTGACCTTCTTCTGTCAAACACCAAAAGGAGATCGAATGCAAAATGACATTCTCAAAGCATCATAACAAGGCTTTTGCATTATTTTCCAAGTCTTCTGAAGTTGTGCGATGCTTTGTTTTGAGGAACAAACACACATTTTAGTTGCTGTTCATGTAGCTCTTAAATCTCGTGCATTTTTTACACTTGAACACGTTGCAATGCAAAAAAACACAGTGAGGTTTGGATTCAGTGATGTCAAACAGGGCACAAGGGTTTCAAAATATTCAATGTGTTTGACCCTTAGCTTTTAGAGATTAACTGTGCATTGAAAAACGTCTTAAATTTGGGTTGGTTCCTCATGCATATCAATCATATGACTTCAGAAGACTTTGAATAACATGCACAAGTTATGTTCACTATTTTCATTGTGTCAAATGACACTATAAATCCTGATCTACCTTTACTGAATGGAAACTAGAACCTCTTAACATCTGCTTAAAGGTTTCGGTCACATTTACTGTTTGGTGAATTTTTGCAGGGAAAATCCATTGGTTTTTATTGGGAATTACGTGAAGGGGTGAAAGATTTCCCTGTGCAGATTTTGCAGTGGTTTGTGTAATTTTTGACACACAGACCAACAGAAATCTGCTTGATTTGAAAAGTGATTTCTGTGTGAGCTGTTTTGGAATAATTAATTAATATATATCAAAAATAATAATAAAAGCATAAAATACAAAAATGTTTAGATCTAAAACATTTCATATATATATATATATATATATATATATAACAAAAATATAGAAAATATAAAATAAAATATATTAGAAAAATATAAATATATTTTATATATAATTTTCTATTTTCTATTTTTTGTTCTAAATTGTTTTATAATATTTATAAAAATATATATTTCTATTTTTTTCATATATTTTACTAGAAAAAATATAGTTAATATTAGAAAAAATAGCAGCCCCCATGTTTGACCATGAGACTTGAGAGATTTTCTAATACTAAGTATTATTACTATTTGTTTTTAAAAGTTATTAATTACTTATTTTTATTTTTTTCGCATATATAATATCTTAATTGTTTTTTTAAGATCTGAGCATAAGATTAGTGAACTTTTGGCTAAATTTGGTGGGCAAAAGAAATCCATAGAATGAATGTCTGTCCGTCTATCTATCTATCTGTTTGTATATCTATCGCACCTTAACTTTTCATTTTGTGAGTCACAACATGTTTGAAAAGACATGAGCTTGAATAAATGAAGAATCGTGAACGGTTTTTGAAAAACTCATGCTCAAATTTGGCACCATCCAAGATAGAGAACAAAAACCCCCTCCTTAAATAAATAAGAGAAACAAACACTCTAATACAATGGATTGCAATAAATAACAATAACTTAATTAAATCTCAATAAATACATTTTCATATATACTTTATATATATATAGATAGCTTTCTGGATATTAAAGATCTGGAGTCTGTGGTTGTGGTTCTCTGTGTAAACGTGATAATCCACTGCAGGCGAGTCATGTTGTTTCTGGATAAACGATGTGGTTTGGTAACAAAGTGAATACTGGATATATCTGGGATCTCCTTCCAAGAGTCTGATCTCCCAGTCTGAAGCGTTTCCACACTGCAAAAAATTACTACTCTCTTACTTAGTGTTTTAGTCTTGTTCTCTAGTATAAATATCTAAACATTCTTGAATTAAGATGAATTTGCTGTACAAGATAAATGACTGTCTTGTTTTCTGTAAAATAATAAAATAAAAAATATCTGCCAATGGGGCGAGAAAAATAATCTTGTCTAGCCTTTGAATTCAAATTAATTTTCTTGCCCCATTGGCAGATATTTTTGCTTGTTTTAAGTAAAAACTAACAAATGTTTTTTTTTAAGAAAGGGGTCAATTTTTTAAAACTGAGATGTATGCATCATCTGAAGCTGAATAAATAATCTCTCCATTGATGTGTGGTTTGTTAGGAGGACAATATTTGTCTGAGATACAACTATTTGAAAATCTGGAATCTGAGGGAGCAAAAAAATCTAAATATTGAGAAAATCATCTTTAAAGTTGTTCAAATGAAGTTCTTAGCAATGCATATTACTAATCAAAAATTAAGTTTTGATATATTTACAGTAGGACATTTACAAAATATCTTAATGGAACATGATCTTTACTTAATATCCTCATGATTTTTGTCATAAAAGAAAAATCTATAATTGTGACCCATACAATGTATTGTTGTCTATTGCTACAAATATACCTGTGCTACTGATGACTGCTTCTGTGCTGCAGGGACACATATCTTAAATCATTTTACTTGTCAAGTAAATTCATATTGATTCAAGAATGTTTAGATATTTATACTAGAAAATAAAAACCACACAAAAGCACCAAGTAAGAAAATAATTTTTTGCACTGCGCGGGTTTCATCCGTCAAACGCAAGCGCACTTTTTAGCCGAATGCTTCTTCAGAGTATGGTATTCCAAGCTGTCGTCCAAAAACGAGACGTCGTCGTCGAACGCGACGGGCCGACAGCAAGTCCGAGACGGCGTCTCCTTGTCCAGCTTCTTGTTGTGTGTGAGGTTGTTGAGGATCTTGTCGTAGTTGGTCTCGGCGTCGAAACATGGGCCGCTGCAGTAGCGGAAGATCAGCTCCTCTTTGGTCCTGTAACCCAAGCCCAGGTCTGTGACGTTGAGGTGGATCTCTTTCAGCAGACACCCACGCCCTTGAACTTTGACCCTGTCGTCTCGGCTTTCCTTACGGCCTCGTCCACGACTCCTCTTCCGGTCTCCTCGTCCCCGGCTGCTCCTCTCGGTGTTTGTTGCTCCTTTCTGTCGGCCTCTGTCCCTCTTGGCTTGTGAATCTGCGTCGGAGGATCTGCGCAGTCGGCCGATGGTGGCTTGGATGAAGTCCATTACGCTCTCGAACTGCTCCGGGTAAAAGCCGTTCACGTCATCTTCAAGAGACAGAACAAAACACGTCAGCTGTGTGCGTTACTCTGCAAAAAATGATTCTCTTACTTAGTATTTGTGTCTTGTTTTCTAGTATAAATATCTAAACATTCTTGAATCAAGATGCATTTACATGACAAGTAAAATTATTTAAGATATTAAGTCTTGTTTAAAAAGAAAAAAAAATATCAAAAATGTGTTCGTTTTTG
This sequence comes from allo-octoploid hybrid of Carassius auratus x Cyprinus carpio, assembly GCA_024542945.1. Taxonomy (NCBI): domain Eukaryota; kingdom Metazoa; phylum Chordata; class Actinopteri; order Cypriniformes; species allo-octoploid hybrid of Carassius auratus x Cyprinus carpio. The sequence continues at coordinate 1,102,670 of CM045026.1, read as the reverse complement.
CTTAAAACGAGCATATATATCTGCCAATGGGGTAAGGAAAATAATCTTAATTTAAAGACTAAACAAGATTATTTTTCTTGCACTATTGGCAGATCTTTTTGCTTGTTTTAAGGAAAAACAACAAAATTATTTATTTTTTACAGAAAACAAGCCATAATATCTTGAGTCATTTTACTTGTTAAAAAAAATGTTATAAAATTGTAAAAAAAAAAAAAGATAAAAATAAAAATGAACAGACATTAAAGAATTAATATAAATGAGAAAAACAACAAAATTACTACAACTAAAACTGAAAATAATAAAAACTACATATACATAAACTAATAAAAATGACAAAAACACAACATTAGTAAAATTACTAAAACTAAAAACAACAAAAACTAAATAGGCATATTTAAAAATAAAAATTACATAAAAACACAACATAAATTACTAAAACTAAAATGAAAAATAATAAAAACCAAATAGGCAGTAAAGAAAAATAATAAAAATGACAAAAACACAAAATTAGTAAAATTGAAATAAATTAATAAAAACTATTTACATTATTTAAAATAATAAAAATTACATAGAACATAATTACTCAAACTGAAATGAATAAGAATAAAAAACTAAATAGACATATTTAAAAAATAATAAAAAAGTCTACAAAAACACAACAAAAGTACTAAAACTAAATAAAAAAAATAAGAAAACTTAACAGATATACTTAGAAAAATATAAAACCAACAAAAACACACAACAAAATTACGAACCTTGAAAAGAAATTCTAAATATTAATAAATACTCTATTAATGATAACACTGATGTGAATTTAAGTGTAAATATGCTAATTTGATTAGTGACCTAGAATGTGAAATATTTTAATGTTTTAAACATTTTCTGTTAGTTTCCAGGCCTGCTCTGCAGATCCTCAGCATGCTCTCAGACTTCACTGTATATACGACATTGTTTATTTGTCACTATCGACCATCCCAAATAACGGCCCATGACTCACGGGATCTCGCCCGTCACAGACTCTTCTCTTCTTATAGATCATGACATTGAGGTACAGCAGAAATACATCTGCTCAACCACAAACTCGAAACATGCACGCCGCCCTCATCTTAAACAAAAGCAAGCGCACGTTTGATCTGCATGTAATGCATCATGATTTCATTACAGTCAGAACTCAAAGTTCACTCTCCATTCAACCCAACAGACCGACCGTGACACAGTTCTCGGAAAAGCCTTGCATTATACATGCTGCTAATCTTGCGTGGACATTATTTCCTCATTAAAAATGATTTAACTTAAAAGAAATGAAAAGTACTTTTGGAAATGTTTCATTTTTTCCCACTTATAAGAGGTGAAGATGATAAAAGCTGAACATTTACACACCCTCGGGTCATCCATCTTCTTCATCAGGTTTGGAGAAATGTAGCATTGCATCACTTGCTCAGCAAAGTGAATGGGTGCCGTCAGAATGGGAGTCCAAACAGCTGATAAAAACATCTGGAGAAGACAAAAGCTGAAACAAATCCAGCATTAAGATGCTTTTAACTCAAATACATAGAGTTCATAATCTATAATAACACTTCCTCCAGTGAAAAAGTGCATCTGCTGTTGTCTCTCACATCAAAATCCAGACACATATTTGTTTAGAGCTGTTTAAACGCTGCTTGATCTGTGCAGATTTCTCTCCTGATTCACACCAGAACACTTTTTCACTGGAGGAAGTGTTATTATGGATTATAGACTCTATGTATTTGAGTTAAAAACGTCTTAATGCTGGATTTGTTTCATCTTTTGTCTTCTCCAGATGTTCACTGATGGACTGGAGTGCTGTGGATTATTGTGATGTTTTTATCAGCTGTTTGGACTCTCATTCTGACGGCACCCATTCACTGCAGAGCATCCATTACTGTCATAAATGACATGAACAGCTTCTGAAGTTGTATTTACTACTCTGAGATTATTTTTATACTCCAATTTCTGAGTTAGGTGGGTCATAAACTTTAAACATGTAAGGGGATAACGATTGCTGCTGTTAATGCTATTCTTTATTCTTTTTTTAAAGAACAACTACATCACCCTGTCTTGTCCTTAAAGTAGTGCCTATTTATATACAGGCATTTGAAGCATACTGTAGGTTATAACAGGGCTAAAGGCACACGTTAAGAAAAAAAATTGCTTTTCACTGTGCCCATAATGTATGATTGCATAAAAAATATATATGTTTGTATTAAACATTTATGGAGCAACACATTTTGTGTGAAAATAAATCATAGAAGTGGTTTATTTTGTTTAAAAATCTTATAAATGAATGAGGTGCCAAGAGGGGACTTTTGCTCCACACACAGGGTGAAAGGCACACAGTATTGATACAAATACTTCAGCTAAAATAATGTTGTTTTGAAATAATGTCCAAGTTAGTACTTGTTCAAAACAATCGCTTTAGCAGAGTTTGTACTATTTTCTGCTTATTTTGATACATAAAAGACTTAATTTTTGTTCAATAAATGTACTGTCAATAAAATATGTAAATATAAAAATATATTTTAAAATACAGAAACAAAATCATTTTAAAAAGTAAAGATTCTGAAAGCATTGAAGGAGTCCCATAATAATACAGAATTACAGTAGTAACAACAAATGATATCTTATTATATGATATGATTAATATCATGTTTTAAAATATGATTGTTTCATTCTAAACATGGTGATTATCTCTAAGATGGACACCCAACATTATATAAGAAATGATATTTACCATCTGAATCTAACCATGTCATGTCAATGAATGGAAAAGTAAGCCATCTATTAATTAGCATGTTAATTACTGCGCCTTTAGCGCCAACAGCAGGGGCGCTTTTTACCCCAAATACCATACTTTTACATATTCTTTCATTATTTAAAAACTGTTGCTTTAATTATCTTAAACAAAACTGAAAATCATTAAGAATACCTTTCTCTCAAAATATATTCAGTAATTTTAGCGATTCTTATTTGCTACTTAAATCCACAACATTTTAAAAAACATAAAATATTAGATCAAGTGAGCACAGAATCAACTTTGCGCTGCTGTCCACGAATGCATCAAGTGTTCAGACAAATTTGCACGTGCATCTTAAAAAAAGTGGATGTTTTAGAAAGTGTTTGTGGCATCTAATAATATCAAAGGCGCCTTTTACCCTGTTGTACCATATACATTAACAGCGAAATAAGCATGTATTTGACCGAAATTCCAGAATCGTATCAAGCTGAGCGCTGTGAATGTTTATGGTTACCAACCAATGCAATATTACATTTTAATCTTTCCAACAAATCATTTGAATGCAACAAGCTCATAGACAGCAGAGAAGCGCTCTCACGCAACACAATGGAGTGCATCGATTTGTTAACTTTTCTATTATTTTGAGTCTTTGGGACAAATTTAATAAATTTTGAAATATATAAATAAATCGTTAAATTCATAAATAAATAAATAAATGGCAAGTATGGATTAAATTTTTAGTACATGAGTGTGAGTAAATAAATCAATGAATAAGTAAATGCATAAATATTTATTTATTTCATTTTCAGAGTTACCGTTCTCGTCATGTAAATAAATATTTATTTATTTATTTATGCATTTATTTATTTATTCATTCGTTAATTAATTTATGATTATGATTCCATTGTTAGTACAAGTTTGACTGAATGAATGAATAAATAAATATTTACACATTTATTTATGTATTTATCGATTTATTTATATATTTCCACATTTATTTAATGATTTAATTTTGAGCCATTTGGCCCTCCACTGGGACGCGGTGACACACGACCCTCTCTATCGCTTTTGCCTAATTCAAAAACAAGCAGCTTTGAGAAATGCAGTTTAATGACCAAGAACATGCAAATTATATGTACTGAATCGCTGTTTACTTGTCAGACTAGGACAGGGTGCTTTTAATGCCAATTGTAAACCACACCTTAACTAGAAGAAATAAACTCTCAAAACCTGTTTCAGTGATTTTCATGCCTGCTATTTCATGCAAATATCAGCACATCTAACATGCATGAACACCTGTTTCATGTTACAGATGCACCATATGGCAGGTAAAGTGAAGTATTCCCTGTGGGACTAAGATGATTCAGATGTTTAGGTAATTTAGTCTTGCTTGAGATGTTTGTATGAGCTTCAACCATTTCTCTGCAGCAGGTGTGATGAACGGTGCCAGAATCGAGTAACCTTTTCGCTTGTGTCGTTTGTGTAACCCAGTTGGTTACATGATCTACAGCGGTATCAGATGACTCTGACAAACACTGGCTGCGTCTCAAATCTCTGTGCTGCCTACATAGAAAGCAATTTTGTGCATCACAAGATGATTGAACAATGAATAAACATGCACATTCACATTTAAACCATTTAAATGCCTAAACGCCAGGTGCTCATCTTAGTTCTATGTAAGTTTGTTTTCATCCAGAGAATAGTTAGCTCAAAATTCTGACTTTTTATGTCCAATTCTGGCTTCATATCTCACAATTGTGACTTTTATCTTGCAATTCTGGCTTTATATTACACAATTCTGATTTATCTTGTAAGTCTGACTTTTATCAAAATTCTGACTTTTATCTCGTAATTCTGACTTTATATCTCACAATTCTGGCTTTATATCTCACAATTCTGACTTATCTCGCAATTCTGTCTTTTATCTTGCAATTCTGACTTTATACTGTATCTCGCAATTCTGACTTGTCTCATTATTCTGACTTTATATCTCGCAATTCTGGCTTTATATTACACAATTCAGATTTATCTCGTAATTCTTACTTTTATCGCAGTTCTGGCTTTTATCTCATAATTGTGACTTTATATCTCTCAATTCTAATTTTATATCTCGCAATTCTGACTTTTTATCTCGCAATTCTGGCTTAATATCTTGCAATTCTGACTTACTTCGTAATTCTGACTTTTATCGCAGTTCTGGCTTTTATCTCATAATTCTGACTTTATGTCTCTCAATTCTTATTTTTATCTCACAATTCTGACTTTCTCACAATTCAGATATGTCTTACCATTCTGGCTTTTTATCTTGCAATTCTGACTTTTCTCTCGCAATTCTGGCTTTTATTTTTGCAATTCTGACTTTCTCACAATTCTGACTTTTTATTTCATAATTCTGACTTTGTCTCACAATTCAGATGTTTTGCAATTCTGACTTATATCTCGCAATTGTGTCTTTCTTGCCATTCTGACTTTATCTCACAATTCTAACTTTATATCTCACAATTCTGACTATCTCAGAATTGCAAGATATAAACTCAGAATTGTGAGAATGGTACTTTGTAATTGATATAAACTCGCAATTCTAAGAAGAAAAGTCGGATTTGTGAGACATAAACTTGCAACTGTGAGAAAAAAGTAGGAATTATGAGATAAAAAGTCACAATTGGCTTTTTTATAATTTAATCCACAGTAGAAACAAAAACCAGAATGGTAAGATGTAAACTCAGAATTGCAAGTTTATATCTCACAGTTCTGAGGAAAAAAGAAAAAAAGTCCCCACTTTTTACCTTTTTTATTACCCTTTTTATATTTTTATCCCATGGCAGAAATAAGCTTCCATGTAGTTCAGAGAGACGTCTCATTTTATTGGATGCACATCAGTGTTTTGTTAAATGTACAGTCTGTTCGATATGTCAAACCATAATTTCGACTTGTGTTTTTAATCAGAGCAACATTTAGAAAGATGCATCTCAATCATGCACTCAAAACCTCCTTTTCATTTTGCTTCAGGTTGAACATCTGACTGAAAGTCTGCAAAGCACTGCATGGTCTTCACTGCTTTTAGTGGCTGCTCTCTGGACGGCCAAATTGCAATTACAAGAACACATTTTAGAGCTATTCAGAGGACTAGAGACACTGATGCATGCAGGGATCGAATCCCCAAAACACAAGTCACTGAGTGATCCAACATGTGTTTGTTTTCTGCAGCTCCCATCGTTTGTTGTTCACTATAGTTTCAGCACATTATACAAGGGTCTGGCGGAGCATCAGACTTCGGAATAAATTAATGCATGTTTTCGGTCAGTCCAGTGCGAACCGTTCCACATGCCAAGTTTGACTCGTTAATACTCTAATTTAGAAAGTTCCCATGATGCAAGAAGGCTACTGTGTAAAAGATGAAGCCGCTATTAAACATCTGGAACAGCTGCTGTAATGCACAACAAATGTATAGTTCATGCCTTTCCCGTCACGTCAGTATCGGTCGATGTTCACAACAGCACCTTACTTAGGGAAACATGTGAGAAAAGTGCTGGAAAGCTCAGCGTTAAACGTAAACAATCCATGCAGGGTTCATCTCAAGTAGGTTTATAAGAAAACAACGTGACTTTAAAAGGCCGTCCTCTGTGTTAAAATGCCAAACGCGTTTTTGTTTTCAGGTTTTTCATGCTGTTTAACAGATGGGGGTTTGTTACATAAGACATGTGGTCAAGCAGTGCTTCCGAAGGTAATGTTTCAGTTAACATACTGTACTCTTGACCAATATATAGTCACAGTTGTGCATCTGTATCTGGGTTGCTCAACATGCAGCTATGCAAGTAATTGAAAACAGTTCTCCATTGCAATTGAACTAAAACGAATTAACACTACATAGACATCTCCTTTGTGATGTGCATTGAAGGAAGTGAGAGTTGCATGCTCAGTGACTTACATTGTTCCTCCATGGAGGCTTGTTTATGGTGCATGGTTTCAGGTTGGGAGTCGATGATGGGGTCCAGAGCGGGCGTCTCACTGCGGACGACGGCTCTTTTGGATGGCTGCAGCTTGTGGAAGACGGGACGTGTGGAAACGGAGCTCAGGAGCAACAAACACGTGGCTAGAATGTCCCATAACTTCATTTTAGACTCAGTTCCTTTGAGGGAAGCTGCAACGGTGCAAAGGTAAAAGCATGAACGTCTGCACAAAAGCATGCATGAGTGACAAAACGTGGCTTTGAATGGAAAAAGGAGAGGCTTTTCATGTGTTAATCTGACGAACGCAGTGTTGTTGTGCTCGGCGCTACTGAAAGTCTTCCCAGAGGGAAACGGTTTAGAGCGAGGTGTTGTAACTTGTGAGAAGTGCAGAATTAAATATTCTGATGTGGGCCCTGCGTGAAGCTTGTTCTGTAGGCCAGTTAATGCTGAACAGATTTCTGTCAGTATTACAGAGCAGAAAAATGCGTGTTTTCTGCCAGAGTTTTTCTCCATTCTGGATCCCAAAACTTCTGTTGAAAAGGCAAATAAAATCTACCAGTTTCATGAACGCAATGAAGTTTACAATGACTTTTATGACCCTTGCAGTAAATGACACTTTACTCTGAATAGCTCTATTTTTTTTGTTCATTAAAACCTGCTGTTTCTATGTGTAATTAATACCTTTTTGATATTTTAAGTCATATAGTCAGAAGATCCTTTGGTTAAGATATTTACTGCATCATCCTGCTTTATAAAAACAAGCAGAGCTGCATAAATCCTGAGTTTTACGCATTTGACCTATTAAAATGAATCGTTTAAATTCGTGATGTGAAGTTAACATAAACTCTTAAAGGTTTCTCCATATTATTTACTGTGATTTTCAGTGTTTTATAGATTACAAAGTTATGTTTGGAAAGTATACAGTAACTAATTTCAGCTGGAGTCCCAATATATTATACAGTTTTATGTTAGGAGAACGGTGCACTCGTGAAAATAAAGAATTCAAACTGGGTTAGACAGACTATTAACATATGAGAACATTTTAGGTCCATCAGATGTTTTTTTTTTTTTTTTTTAGGAGACCATATGTTTTGGTGCATCAGAATCTGAGGAACCTATGTCCAACTTTTTAATTTCCATAGAATATGTACTGCTGAAAGGATTAGAAACGTCAATAACATTTATGTTTAAGAGTGTACGGGGGAAATTGCTGTAAAGATGAATAAGGAAAAACTATTTTGTGTCCATATGCAGAAAGAATGAGGTAAATTCACCTTAAATGGGGTCCATACAGACCGGAGCTTCAGAAAAGCCAAATTCTCAGTAAATCAGGAAACATCCAAAGATCCAGAGGATAAAATCCGTGCGTTATCCTCAAAACTATCACGATTCCAGGTGCATTCACAACATGTTATCCGCTAGATCCCAAAGAAGCGTGCGCAGAAGGGTCCGGAGTGTCCAACTGACGCGCCGTGCGCAACGCGACGCGCGGAACCGTGATGCTGCCGCGTCTGTAATGAGAGAGAAAACCAGCAGCAGCGGCTCATATGAAGACATCGGGATCCCGAAGACGCAGATCCGGATCCGAACTAACTGTAATAGTTTCCCGTGTCTATTAAAGCGCGCCCCATTCTGCCTCCGAGAAGCGACGCACAGGTGATGAAATCCAGGTGAATGTTTGTTATATCCGCACGGATCAGGTGAAAGTGAAGCGCGACCGTACAGCAGATGGTGCGTGTCTGATATCTCTCAGCAGCACACAGCAAACATGATCCACACGCGCGTCTCTGAACGCGTCTGACGCTCACACTCAGCTCTGAGCGAGTTTAAATACACTCTCAGGGGTTCGAGCGCGCTGACGTCACGCTCAGGCCCCGCCCTCTGTTTTCTCATACTCTCACAACTCAGATCCATCCATGCGCACAAATAAAACTGTTTGTCAGCACCAACAAAAACCATATAAAATTTGGTGAGAGTTTGAAAGCAACTTTTGAAGTAAGATAAATGCACAAAGCAAAATCTGGATTTATGCGGCTACCATTGTGTATATAACAGAAAATGATGCACTAAATATCTAAAGCATCTGATCTTATTGGCTATATGACTTGACCAAAAATTGAAAAATACACTAATGAAATTATGCAAACATGTAAAGTATTTAGAGTGAAGCCTCATGAAGGCCCATTGTAAACATCCTTTGGATTTTTCAGTTTCCATAGTAATATTCTTTGAAGTTCCTTGCAATGTCTGCAATAAATACCATGGTACTAATCTGGCTCGGCCACATTGTTTGGTAAGGGAGGTCTGTGGTGTTTGGTGCTGTGTTTATGTGTCGTTCCACAGGATTAAGCTGCGTCATGCAGTCTTTATTAAAACCATCTTTACTAAATCAAAGGATCAGTGACAGCAGTTTGTTTAAACTTTAAAACCCGTCGTCTGGCATTATAAACGGAGCTCTGAATTCATTCTGAGTAATATGAGAGCATCATCTAACCCTAACGTTATCCTGAATATTTCTGATGTGTCACGGCAGTTAATGTGTAAACATACATGACCGTTCAAAGTCATTCAAGATCAGGCTGAGTTTGTTTCTTCATCAGGTTTGGAGAAATGTAGCATTGCATCAGTGTCTCAGCAATGGATGCTCTGCAGTGAATGGGTGCCGTCAGAATGAGAGTCCAAACAGCTGATAAAACATCACAATAATAGTCCACAATAACACTTCCTGCAGTGAAAAAGTGCATCTCCTTTTTTCACTCACATCAAAATCCAACCACATATTTGTTTAGAGCTGTTTAAATGCTGCTTGATCTGTGCAGATTTATCTCCTGATTCACACCAGAACACTTTTTCACTGGAGGAAGTGTTATTATGGATTATAGACTCTATGTATTTGAGTTAAAAACGTCTTAATGCTGGATGTGTTTCATCTTTTGTCTTCTCCAGATGTTAACTGATGGACTGGAGTGCTGTGGATTATTGTGATGTTTTTATCAGCTGTTTGGACTCTCATTCTGACGGCACCCATTCACTGCAGAGCATCCATTGCTGAGACACTGATGCAGTGCTACATTTCTACAAACCTGATGAAGAACAAACTCATCCTGATCTTGGATGACCTGAGGGTAAATTTTCACTTTTGGATGAACTATTCCTTTAAGGGATTTATGTATGCATCAGTCATACTTTACAACAAAGTACTGAACAGTTGCCAAAAAAGCAGTGCAAATAAATGAATCACTGACTGCAGATGTGTGTGTGTGTTTGTATGTATGCTTTGTATAAAATAGTTGAGAAGGAGGAGGAGGAGGGTTTCCCCAGCTGAGCCTCGGTCCCTCCCAAGATTCCTTCACATCTACTCATCGTCTCATCTCAGGGAGTTTTTCTTGCTACTGTCATCTTTGGCTTCCCTGAGGGACTTTGTAAGCCTCTATTCATTGTAAAGCTGGTTGGAACAATTTGCATTGTGAAGAGCTCTATACAAACAAATTGAATTGGAAAAACTGAATTGAATTAAAGCTGCGTGGCATTATAAAGCGAAGCTCTCTAAACATCCTGCCATGATTCTGAAAGCACATCCACACACAGATACGGGCGTTTAGAAGTCATTTGAAAGAGAAAAACATGCGTAAAACGGGAAGACATAGGTGTTTGAAAAGTAATTCTCTCAGAAATACTGATGGATGAACATTAGCTACATTAAAAGAAAAATGGATAAAGTTTTTTATTATAATTATATTGAATATATTTATTAAATATTATTTAACTAATAATTATGTAATTGCATATACTGTATATAATTTATGCATGCAGTTCCTATTTATTAAGACTGGATATTTATACTTTTAAAAACATACAAATATTAGTTATGCTGCAGGAGATTCATCTGCAAAAAATAACTAAAAGAAGATAAAACTAATCGGAAAATAGATAGTAATTTTAAACAGTGAAACACTAAAGTGTGTGTGTGTGTGCGCATATATATAATATGTTCATAAATCATGTTTTTTTTTTTTTTATTATCCTGCATTCCAATTAATATCAATCAATCTGCAGTTGGGTTGTTTTGATTAAACAATAATTACTAAGAAAAATACAGCTAACTAACACAATAAAACACAATAAAGACATGATAAAAAAAACAAAAACATGATTATCTGTTTTTGCAAATAAACTCTTCATATACACACACACACACACACACACATATATATATATATATACGAATATACATATATAGATTGGTAGATATAGATGTAGATGTATACACACACACACACATGCATGCACGCACACACACACACACACACACACACACACATTAATATTTGTAATTTTAAGAAACAGAAATATTTAGTCATTGTAGGATTTTGAACAACATTTTTCTTCTCTTACAATATTAGTTTTTATTATACAATATTATTATGCAATAAAGTCTTGCTGTATGACTAAATACCTTTATTTATTAAACATACAAATGCTCAGTGTAGTCTAATTTTATATAGGTATGGGGGAAAAATACTAAAAAGGGGATTAAACTTTGTGGAAAATGTCAAATAATTTCCCCATGTTTTCCTCTTGTTTTGTGTATTCAAAGATGTCTTGAAGAGTGTTCATTTAGTGTATTGTGAAGGCAAAAGCACTGGTTGTCATTATGATTTTCACTAAAGAAATCTGTCATATAATACATGAAGGGCCAAACCCTTCAATTCAGCGCTCAAATCCTGAAAGGCAGGACAAGGCATGTTTTCTTTGAATGGGTATTGAGTTGAATATTTAGAACTTGGACGGGCCCATAAAGCGTGTTCGCTTTTATCCTTCTGTTGACATCGTTTTCATAATGCCGGCTCAGAAATGGCATGTTTTTATGCTCTTCCCATCAGCCAGTTTGTCCTCATGCGCTTTCTGAACACTTTTCATTGTAACGAATAGTTGCTTTAGGATGCCGATCAAAGTAGTTCATAGTCACAAACATTTGAACCATTGCGATTGGTTTAAGCCCTCAGAATATGCTAGGAAACTATTATATGCTTAAACTGTCCAAATAGACACCATATTTGTCTATTGAAATGTGTGCTAATATTTGCAGGACAGCAAGCAGATGCTGTGGAGCCTCGGCTCGTGAAGTACAGTGAGTATCCGGTGTTCTCTAGCTGTGACATTGTGATCCCGTCGTTCCGTAGTGAAGTCCGATCTCCTGCTCCTGCATTTAGATATGCGAGTGTGGTTATATTTAAGTAATTTTGTCATAATTGGCTCTAAGCCCAGTGCTCCTGCTTTAGGAGCTTCATTGATCTATTTTCTCACTCTGCGAGTCTGTCCTTCACATCGCAGCTTTAACACTCACTTTTTTTTGCTTGTATTGACTGTGATTTTGACACTTGGAGGTGCAAACAGCTAGTCTACTAGATTAGGATGAAGAAAAAAGTGCTTTGTGAGTTCATGTCAGGGTTATTTTAGTTAACTAAAATTAAATCCATAAATAAGACTTTTTTGTTAGATTCAACAAGGTGTTGGAGACATTCCTCAGAGATTTTGGTCCATATTGACATGATAGCATCACGCAGTTGCTGCAGATTTGTCGGCTGCACATCCATGATGCGAATCTCCCGTTCCACCACATCCCAAAGCTGCTCTATTGGATTGAGATCTGCTGACTGTGGAGGACATTTGAGTAAAGTGAACTCATTGTCATGTTCAAGAAACCAGTCTGAGATGATTTGAGCTTTGTGACATGGTGCATTATTCTGCAGGAAGTAGCCATCAGAAGATGGGTACACTGTAGTCATAAAGTGATGGACGTGGTCAGCAACAATACTCAGGTAGACTGTGGTGTTTAAACGATGCTCAGTTGGTACTAAGGGGCCCAAAGTGTGTCAAGAAAATATCCCCCACACCATTACACCACCAGCAGCAGCCTGAACCGTTGAGACAAGGCAGGATGGATCCATGCTTTCATGTTCTTTATACCAAATTCTGACTCTACCATCTGAATGTTGCAGCAGAAATTGAGACTCATCAGACCAGGCAATGTTTTTCCAATCTTCTATTGACCAATTTTGGTGAGTCTGTGTGAATTGTAGCCTCTGTTTCCTGTTCTTAGCTGACAGGAGCAGCACCCGGTGTGGTCTTCTGCTGCTGTAGCCCATCTGCTTCAGGGTTCGACGTGTTGTGTGTTCCTAGAGGGTATTCTGCATACCTTAGGTGTAACGAGTGGTTATTTGAGTTACTGTTGCCGTTCTATCATCTCTAACCAGTCTGCCCATTCTCTTCTGACCTCTGACTTCAACAAGGCATTTTTGTCCACACAACTGCCGCTCACTGGATATTTTCTCTTTTTCTGACCATTCTCTGTAAACCCTAGAGATGGTTGTGTGTGAAAATCCCAGTAGATCAGCAGTTTTTGAAATACTCAGACCAGCCCGTCTGGCACCAACAACCATTCCACGTTCAAAGTCACTTAAATCCCCTTTCTTCCCCATTCTGATGCTCGGTTTGAACTTCAGTAAGTCATCTTTACCACATCTAGATGCCTAAATGCATTGAGTTGCTGCAGTGTGATTGGCTGATTAGCAATTTGTGTTACCAAGCAATTGAATGTGAAAAAAGTGAAAGTGACATGACATACAGCCAAGTATGGTGACCCATACTCAGAATTCATGCTCTGCATTTAACCCATCCAAAGTGCGCACACACAGCAGTGAACACACACACACACACACCGTGAACACACACCCGGAGCAGTGGGTATCATTTATGCTGTGGCGCCCGGGGAGCAGTTGGGGGTTCAGTGCCTTGCTCAAGGACACCTCAGTCATGGTGTTACCGGCCCGAGACTCGAACCCACAACCTTAGGGTTAGGAGTTAAACTCTCTAACCATTAGGCCACGACTTCCCATTGACTAGGTGTATCTAATAAAGTGGCCAGTGAGTGTATGTACAGTATGTATGTATGTATATGTGTGTGTGTGTGTATATATATATATATATAAATAAATGAAAAACATTACATTAAAATAAATTGAAATAAATATCAATAAATAAAACAAACAACTGAAATAAAATAAAATCAGAAATACTTTTTTAATTTAGTTAATAAAGTAATAAAAATAATACAAAATAAATACAATTAATAAAAACTATATAGATGTATTAAAAATTACTAAAGCTTCAAATAAAATTAAATAAACATGATAAAAGTAAAATCTAATTCACAATATTAATAAAAACTTTAGTAGTATATCAATAATATATTAAAATAATCTATTCACGTGCATCATCAGTTTGGTTGCATTATTATTATTATTATTATTATTATTATTATTATTTATTTATTTATTTATTTGTATTGTTTTTTTTAATTAGTTTCTATTTAAAAATGTAATAACTCAAGTATAGTTTTTAAAATCATGAAAATAGCCAAACAAGCTGGCATGGCATAAAAATCCAAACAAACATCAGTTCAGCATTTGTTGCTTATTAAGGCAGCATTTTAATACATCATAGTTGCAACATGATTAGAAATGTCATATTTTGCTTGCGATTTTAGTGTGCTGTGTATTTTTTTACGCTTATCAGATGATCAAAATCACTCACTATTTCACGTGCCCATGTAGACGGTGAAGCAGCTCACTTGGATTTGAAACCGAGTTGCAGTTTAGCTTGAATGTCAAACACATTAATGACGGTTTGGCAAACATGCTTGAGTAATCAGAGATCACTGACTGGATGAAATGCTCTGGATAATGGAATTACAGTCATAAGGGTGCAGGGAACAAAGATCAGATTGCCACTGCTTGAGATGGGTGTTTCTCTGATTGAGAAAAGCTGCGCTCACCACAACTCAACACAGAAAACAATTAGATAAAATAAATGTTATTGCAGAACACCAACGATAACATCTGCCGTGTTGGTGAGGTACCAAAGTACACAACGATGATGACCCAGTAACGACTTGCATGAGATGTGTTTACATGCATAATTGCAAGTCTTTTGAATAACATTTGAATCAAACAATACTTTCTGCATTATTGTAAATCATGTCATGTGATCTTTAGATGTGTTTTCTAACCTGGTGGCATTTCGTCTGCTTCTGCTGATGTGGCATCAAGTCAGAACTGTTTGCAAATGCTAATTTAATAATGCAAAATTTAATAATAAAATGCATCTAACCATAAAAATGTGCATTAATGGGTTAGAAATAAAAATACACAGCAGATTTTAAAACACTATTCTGAATTTTCTATACTGTATTTTATACCAGGTTTTTGAGTCTTATATCTCAGATAGGTCCTTCAAGGTATCTTGAAGAGGTGAGGTGTCCAAGTCACAACATCTAACTACTGGGGTGCCTCAGGGCTCTGTTCTTGGACCACTTCTCTTCTCTGTCGATATGGCATCACTAGGTTCTGTCATTCAGAAACATGGCTTTTCATATCTTCATATGATAAAAAGCCTTGCTACATGTACATCATTAAGCTAACTAAGAGATGTTGTTATAGCGCTTGCATATCATTGCTCTTTTGTTGATTTTGATTGCTTCTATTGTCCTCATTTGCTTTGGATAAAAGCGTCTGCTAAATGTCTTAATGTAAATGTATTTATGCAGCTGATGCAAAATGTGATTTTGATGACAAATGGTGTGGGATGAGTTACATGCTAAAGTTTAATGCATTATAAAAAATTATATTTCTAAGCTGTAAATAAAACAAAATGAATGGAGTACATTTTAAAAGGACATACTATTTCAGTTTTCAAAATTTCACATTTAAGATAAAATATTTTTTCAATTTTGTGATTTGGGAATATTTGGCTTTTCATAACATGTTGTTTCAGACTTTAAAGTGTTTATTTTAGCACTTTATCTAATTACATCTGTAGATTCAGTTACAATACTTATCTTTAAAGGATGTTTTCTCTTTGTTTAATTCAGCAGCACTTACATACACCAAAATTTACAATTTTAATCCTTTCTATATTCTGAAGGCTTTTACTGAGTGGTTTGTTCATATATTATTCACTTGATTTCATTAGTGCACTTTATCAAATTGTGTCTGTACATTTAAATACAATACATATATTTAAAGGCCGTTTTCTCTAAATTAGTTTGTTTTTCTACTTCAGCTGCACTTACATACACCAAAATTTACAATTTTACTCCTGTCTGTACTCTGAAGGATTTTACAGAGGGGTTTGTTCATAAATCATTTGCTTGGTTTATAAAACTGTTTTTCCTAAAAGCATGGCGAAAATGTATTCTTTCCTGACTATTAATAGTATTTTCTGATTTATGGAGTGATAAAAAGATGAATCCAAAATCCCTTCTATAAAAACCTTTAAATCTAATGTGAAAACAAAATGGAACAAGAATTTTAAACCTGGTTTTATCCAGTGTTCAGATTTATCTTTTGGAAATGTATGCAAACTAGTGAGTATTTTATTAGATAATGTCTTATTTACACTTTGAAACATAACAGTTTAGAAAACTTTGTCTTTTTTGCAGTTATTAATATAATCAATCAAATCCAATGTGTTACTTGCTTTTTCTGTGTAATTATTTAAATTTCTGAGTGAAAGTTGTTTCAATGTAAATCCTACACCAAATGCTTTTCATTGTACTTAGTACTTAGTTTTAGAGGTTATCACTAAAATTATAAGTGCTAGTAATATCGATTATAAAACCCATCTTGCATGATTTGTAGATGAGGCTATTAAACAATCTAGGACAGGTTACATTTGGACACAGTGATTTGTCCTCTACTTAATTTTATTTCATTAAACGGTTGGGTTTAGCGTGTGGATACTGCATGTAAACACATTTTGTTGACTAGATAATTGCTGTTACAGTATCTTGTATGTGTTTATAGTTTAGTTGACATGCTTCTTTTTCCATTGCACTTTTACCGCTCTCTTCGCAGGATACTGGCCCACCTGTGTTACCTGTGCAGGTGGAAATTATGTCATCATCCGTGTTACTATCATCAAGCAGATGGCAAGTCATTGGCCGTGCTGTCATGGATCTGCCTGTGTTAGATACTCTGGGTGTGCTGCTTCAGCTGATAAATGCAGATAAGAAATGCATAAAGTTTAAGAGCAAAGATATGTTTGGACTTTCATCGCCATAGAAGGACGGTATTCAGGGTTGTGTGTCGAATTAATGACAGCTTGCCTTTCTATTTTTACCGCAGAAGTCCAAAAGCCAAGCCAATGAAAGGCCTGTCAGCTGATGATGAAAGAGTGTCTCTTCTGGAATGGAGCGGTTCAGGTGAAATCGAGTCAATATTGTTAACCAGAAGAAAATGTTATTGCTCTGCTCTTTCATTGATCAGGAGATTTAATGAGTTATGAGTCGTTGAAGTATCAACTTTGTCTCAGATGTTTCTTGGAATTCCTGAAATAAAAATAGACACAAATGAGTCAATAGTTGTCATGCAGTAAGAGTTAAAAGCTGTAAAACGAATGTAGAGCAGCTCGGATCATTTGATGGGAAATGTTTGAGATTTCTGACTTTTGATCGTAGACTTTGGTATCTTCTGAATCCCTTCTGGAACTTTTATTATCAGGAGAAACATCTTATAAGCACTTGCACTTTGTCTTCATTTGATCTTATTGATATATAAATGAGATCTTGTTTGTGATTTCTTTCCTTTCTTACTGGTTGTTTTGACTTGAAAGCAAAGCTCTTTAAACTTGATATTTTTGGCAGTTTTGCAAATAATTTGCAGTATAACTTGTTCTTTCTTTCTTTTTCTGGCAAATAATATGACCTTTCCAGGGACTGATTTTTTTTTTTTTTTGCAAATAACTTGACCTTTTTGAATTTTGATTTTTTACAGGTAATATGAATTGTGATTATTATTATTATTATTTTTGCAAATGACTTGATCTTTGTACATTTTCTTTTATGCCTTGACCTTTCTGATTTTTTTTCTTTTGCAAATTACCTGATCTTTTTTACAAATTACTTGACTTCATTTATTTATTTATTTGCAAATAACTCAAGTTTTGTGTTTTTGTGTGTTTTTTATTGCAATCATTGGTATCTTCTGAATCTCTTCTGAAGCTCTTGTTCTCAGGAAGAACATATCAGAAGTAGGAGATTTGTTCATCTCCATTTAATTGCATTGTTAATATATTAGAGATCACATTTGTGGTTTCTTTCTTACAGCTTGTTTTGACTTGAATGCATCATGGAGAAAGCTCCACTACCTCATTAGAGATGTGATCTCAGCGTCTTGTTTTGCTTGTTGGGGGCTCTAGTGAAGTTCTGCTGCTAATTGATGCAGTAGATCAGTGTTGGTGGTTCTCCAGGACGCTGAATGTTAACAAGAGTCCTGATGTCTGGTGGCCTGCATAACCAATCTGGCAAGCGTTTTATTCCTGATGGTGGGTTTGCATAGGGCAGACGTGTTGCGGAACCACTTAGTGCTGGTTCGCAGGCCCTGTGCCGTTTGCATAAGCCCCGGACGGCACGTCAGCATAGCCAGCCATTCTCTGCGGTTAGGCCTGATTGTGTTTGCAACCCTTTGTGACTCCAGCAGACGTGAACTCATAACATGCCAGCGCTTTGTTATGGTACCTGTGAGCTTTGAGCTGCACCAGCTGCTGCTCATGACAGCTCCCGCAGGGGCGTGTTGGCGACTCAAGAGGAGGACTGGTGCTCACCGAGATCTGCTGACATTCCAGATTATTACTGTACATGGAGGGGTCTATAGAGAGATAGAGAGAGAGATAGAGAGAGAGAGAGAGAGAGAGAGAGAGACACAGAGAGAGAGAGAGAGAGAGAGAGAGAGAGAGAGAGAGACAGAGACAGAGAGAGAGAGAGAGAGACAGAGAGAGAGAGAGAGAGACAGAGACAGAGAGAGAGTAGAGAGATGAGACAGATACATACAGAGATATAGATAGACAGAGAGATAGATAGACATACAGATACATATATATATATATATATATATATATATATATATATATATATATATATATATATATAGTAAATATTTTATAATGGTTTGATTTTTATAATATAATTTATATCTACTTCTATTTTTTTGCATTGCATTCTTTAATGTTTTTGCAAATAAAATGATCTTTTTCAATTAGAATTTTTTTGCAAATAATGTGAACTTTCCGAATTTTTTAAGAATCTTTTTCATTTTTTGCATTTATTTTCATGTGTTTTTAAATTTGGATTTTTATGTAACTGAAGATTTTTTTAATTTAGATTTTCTTTGGCAAATAACATGATTGATATTTATTTATTTATTTATTTATTTTATTTTCCTTTCTGAATTTTTATTTTTTTCCCACTTGTTCTTGTTTTGTTAACTTGTTTATGTTCACTTGGCAATGAAGGTGACACAGTGACAAACAATTACAAATATCACACAAGTTTTTTGTTCTGAATCAGAAAGTGCTCATTGCCAAGAGTGTTTGCACACACAAGGAATTCGTCTTAGTGTCAGGAGCTTCCAGTACAGAAAGTACAAACATAGTGCAGACATACATATAATTAAGGTTAAAAACACTAAAAATAAAGAGAATAGACAATAGGTATAAATAACAATAGTAATAAAAATATAGAAAAAAAGAAAATGTGCATAGACAGAATTTTGAATGTGCATATGTGCTATTTACAGATGAAGGTTTGATGAGTTATTTACAGATGTACAGTACAGTTATGTGTTGTTCAGGCGGGATATGGCCTTGGGGGAAAAATCTGTTCTTGTGTCTGGCTGCTTTGGTGCTCAGTGCTCTGTAGCGCCGGCCAGAGAGCAACAGTTTAAAGAGAGAGTGTGCTGGGTGTGAGGGATCCAGAGTGATTTTCTTAGCCCTTTTCCTCACTCTGGAGATGTAAAGATCTTGGAGGTTGGGTAGAGGGGCACCAAGAATCCTCTCAGCAGTCCTGACTGTCCGTTGTAGTCTTCTGATGTCTGTTTTTTGTTGAATCTAGTACAATATTGGTAATTGTTTGCCATGTGCAGCCAAAATTCTGAACTCAACTTCCAGCCTGATGTTGATTTTCTCATCGTGCTTGGTTTCTCATGCACTGTTCATATTTCCTGAGTGCTATTTTGATGCTAACCTCTAGCATTGAGCACGGCCCACTGGCACGCTAAATGCATGGAGTACACGGACTTAGTCTTGACTTACATGTAACAAGGTTGCCCTAATTGGAGGAGGAAGTGCCGGGGATGTTTAGCACTGATGAAGCCAGGAATTGATCTAAGCCCGATCTGGTTTCGGCCTCCTATTCCTCCAGGTCCCAAGCTAATCTGGCAACGGCCGCAGGTTGCAGCGAAGCAAGCGTAGAGCGTGTGGAGTTGGCAGCACCTGCAGCAGAAGGATCAAAGCGGCCAGAGTTAAGCCACACGCTGGATCCGTGTCATTCTATATCCACAGGATATTATGTGGCTCTCGGGAGCCACAGCAGCTGGTCTGCTGGACACCAGCGGATCATGTTTGGCTGTGAGATCCTCTCAGAAATCATGGGGCCAAGGCGAGGCTTCTCAAGGTCACCGATGCTTCTAGAGATCCAAAATATGACACAGTGGCCGAGCAAGGATTGAGGGAGACAGGTTCTGTGTTCATCCCTCCATTTCTTCAGGCCACATGCCTTAAAGGGATGGTTCACAGAAAAAATGAAATTTCTGACATCATTTATCCAGGTCCAGACTTGTATGAGTTTCTATCTTCTGTTGAACACAAAAGCAATCACCAATAACACTCTGGTAGCCATTGACTTTTGTGTTTTTTCAACCAAAGAAAGAAATCTATATAGGTATTGAACAACGTGAGGGTAATTAATGATAAAAATTTTAGGTAAACAATCCCTTTAATGTGACGCCATATTAGTCTGATATTAGAGCAAATTACAAAGTGGCTTTGGATAAAAGACACCCTTAGCAACTAAATAGCAACCACCCTTAATACACTTATTCATTTAGCAGACACTTTTATCCAAACCGACTTACAAATGAGTGTAATTTCCTCTGGATAAAAGACACCATAGAAGCTGCACATCAGCCATCTATAACACCCAAGCAACTGCATAGCAACGTCCTGGAAACCATACCGAACACCCTAGCGACTTCTTAGCAGCCACCCAGAATACATTTATATTTATTCATTTAGAACATTGGTCTCAAACTCAATACCTGGAGGGCCACAGCTCTGCACAGTTTTGCTCCAGCCCTAATCAAACACACCTGATCCAGCTAATCAAGGTCTTAGGAGTGCTAGAAACTTCCAAATAGGTGTGAGTTGGAGCTGGTTGGAGCTAAACTCTGTAGAGCTGTGGACCTCCAGGAATTGAGTTTGAGACCACTGATTTAGAAGATCTTTTTATCCAAAGCAACTTGGATAAATCTGAAATTGGTGTAAGTTGCATTTAATAAAAGACACCCTAGCAACCACCTAGAACACCCTAGCAACTTCCTAGTAACCACCTAGAGCAACTAGCAATTGTATATTGATGCCGTGGAATCCACAAATAAATCATAACAACTGTATAGCAATAAACTACAACACCCTAGCTGCTGTATAATAGGCTCTGAGAACCATACTGAACACCCTAGCAACCACCCAGAAGACATTTACATTTATTCACTTTAACGCTTTTGTTTTTATCCAAAGCGACTTACAGATGGGTGTGTCACTTTGGATAAAAGACACACTAGCAACTGTATAGCAACTGCCTAAAAGTAACTTAAAGATTACTCTAGTGACTTTATAACAACGCCCTGAAACCATACAGAACACCCTAGCAACCACCTAGGAAATCCTAGTAACCGTACAGGTACAGTACATCTCAAAAAATCAGAATATCGTGAAAAACGTTCATATATTATACATTGTACTACATGTAAAGTAAAACATTTCAAAAGATTTTTTTTTTTAATTTTGATGATTAGAGCTTACAGCTAATGAAAGTCAAAAATCCAGTATCTCAAAATACTAGAATATTTATATTTGAGTTTCATCAAATGACCATCCCTACAGTATTAATTCAGGTATGTTTTGTATTCTGAAACCACAATAATGGGGAAGACCGCTGACTTGGCAATGGTCCAGAAGACAATTCACCCTCCACAAAGAGGGTAATCACAGAAGGTCATTACTGAAAGGGCTGGCTGTTCACAGAGTGCTGTATCAAAGCATATTAAATGCAAAGTTGACTGGAAGGAAGAAATTGGGTAGGAAAAGGTGCACAAGCAGCAGAGATGACCGCAAGCTTGAGAATACTGTCAAGCAAAGCCAATTCAAAAAGTTAGGAGAGCTTCACGAGGACTGGACTGAAGCTGGAGTCAGTGCATCAAGAGTCACACGCTCAGACGTCTTCAGGGAAAGGGCTACCAAGCCACTTCTGAAACAGATACAAGGTCAGAAGCATCTTACCTGGGCTAAGGAGAAAAAGAACTGGACTGTTGCTCAGTGCTGCAAAGTCTTCTTTTCAGATACAGGTAAATTTTGCATTTCATTTGGAAATCAAGGTCTGGAGTTTGGAGGAAGACTGGAAAGGCACAGAATATAAGATGCTTGAAGTCCAGTGTGAAATTTCTGAAGTCAGTGATGATTTGGGAGCCGTGACGTCTACTGGTCCATTGTGTTTTATCAAGTCCAAAGTCAATGCAGCCGTCTACCAGGAGATTTTGGAGCACTTTATGCTTCCATCTCATCTGCTAACAAGCTTTATGGAGATGCTGATTTCTTTTTCCAGCAGGACCTGCCCACCGTGCCAAAACCAAGTCCAAGTGGTTTGCTGACCATGATCTTACTGTGCTTGATTGGCCAGCCAACATGCCTGACCTGAACCTCATATGGAATCTATGGGATATTTTCAAGAGAAAGATTAGAAACAGTCAATCTGAGCTGAAGGCTCAATAGTGCCTCAGCAGAGCCACAGGCTGATCGCTTCCATGCCACACCTCACTGATGCTGGAGTTTGTGCTGAAGGAACCCCGACCAAGTGTTGAGTGCAACTTTTCTGTTTTGCAAATCTTTTGTTATTTTTTTTTTATTGATCTTAGGAAATATTCAAATGTTTTGAGATACTGGATTTTTGACTTTCATGAGCTGTAAACTATAATCATCAAAAATAAAAAAAAATAAAAACTTTTGAAATATTTTACGTTACATGTAATGAATCTAGAATATATGAAAGTTTCACTTTTTGAAATGTTACAAAAAAAAAAAAAAATATTTCACGATATTCTAATTTGTTGAGATGCACCTGTGTAACAATGCTTTGGAAACCATTCTGAACACCCTAGCAACCACCTAGGACATCCTAGCAACTGCATAGCAACATCCTGGCAACCGCATATAGAACACCCTAGCAACCATCTACAGTAGAACACCCTAACAATTGTATCACAATGCCCTGGAAAACACGCAGATCTCCCTAACAACTTCCTAGCAACTGCATAGCAACACCCTGGCAACTATATTGCAACAACTCCAGTAGAGCACCCAAGCAACCACAAAACATAGGCACTCAGTTTTGCAGTCGGAAAGCATTGTTTATCTTGAGTCTGAGGTCTTGTGAACATCACTCACAGCTCTTCAGGTCAGGCTGTACAGCATTATCTACAGCATGTGTATATAGCGTCGCCGTCATAATGGAGTACAGTATCAGTGACACAAGGTGTAAAGGTGTGGTGAAGCTGAAGCGATGACCTCCACCCAGCGTATAAATCAGCAGCAGCATCAAAGCAGCACTGGCCACAGATCCTAATAAAGCCGTCAGTCGCTCTTTGTGGTGCTTGGCTCGCCTACTCGTGTTCTGGAAGCTATCCGTTACCTTACTGTTATTCTAGCTCCTTAACACAATGAATGGCCATTACTAATAATTAAGACTGCATAATCTTAAAGTAGCAGTGCAATTAGGCTCAATATGAACCGCATGTGTTCTACTCTCAGATCATTTTGGCTGGGTAAGAGGTTAATGATTACGGTGTTTGTGTTTTCTGGTGGAAAGGAATGTTGGATTGCATCATATCTCTCATATTACTGAAGCTTCTGTTTTTATTGCAGTATTTCAAGGCCACAAGAGTGTTGCTCTGTGGTTGCTAAGTCATCTTTTTGGTTGCCAGGGTGTTGCTATGCGGTTACTAAGGTGTTCTATGTGGTTGCAAGGGAGTTGTTATGTGGTTGCTAAGGTGGGGTTACCAGGGCATTGCTATGTGGTTTCCAAAGAGTTCTGTACTGTTGCCAGGGTGGTGTTATGCAGTTGCTAGAGTGTTGTGTTTTTATAGCTGTATTTCAGAGTGGGACACGTCACTATCTGACATCTCGGATGACACAATCAGTCCTTGAACCCTCATGTGATAACAATCAAAGCCTATAACATGATGATAATCACAAAGCAGCAAAAACAAACTTCTACTGTCGATCACGTTGATAATTATCTCTAAATGAGCGATAGCGGAGCCCTGTCTGCATCTCTGGCCTTGACATCGAGTGTTGTTAGAATATAAAAATGTAATTTCCATGCCAAGGTCAGAGGAAGTGGAGAATAAAGCTGTTTCCAGGTTGGCCGTGTTCCAGCTCTCTTACAGATGGTGTGAATGATCCACAGCCGCTATTTAAAGTCCCATCAGATGTGGAGCGCTGCCAGGCCTGTAGCTCGGCTTTGAGCTGGAGAAATGGACTCGTAATCCTCTTAGACTTATGTTTGAGTAAATATTTGGACACACAATTTCACAACCATTCGTTTAAGAACAGCCACAGCATGTGCAACCTGTATTTTACACTCGATTTTTACATTCTGTGCTGTTTTTACAAATGCTGAACTGTGTAACATTTGCTGCTGTAATGCTGGGTTTCTGCTTTTGATTTTCATAAGTGAGAGCTTTTTTGTATGTTGCTAGGTGGTTCTCAGCTGGGGGTTGGTATGGTGTTCTTTGTGGTTGGCAGGGCATTGATACGGTGTTCTGTGTGGTTGCCAGGGTGTTAGTATGCAGTTTCTAGGGTGTTCTATGAGGTTGCCAGGGCGTTGATATGCAGTTGCTACAGTATATTAGGTGGTTGCCAGGGCATTGCTATACGTTGTTGTCTAGGGTGCTCTTGGTAGTTGTTAGGTGGTTGCTATGCAGTTGCTGTGATGTTCTGTGTGGTTGCTATGGTGTTCTGTTCCGTTGCCAGGGTGTTAGTATGCAGTTTCTAGGGTGTTCTATGTGGATGCTAGAGTGTTTTGGCATTTGTATGTGGTTGCAATGGTGTTCTGTGTGGCTGCCAGGGCATTGCTATGCAGTTGCTAGGGTGTTCTATGTGGTTGCTAGGGTTTTCTATATCATTGCTGGGGTGTGGCTAGGTGGTTGTTAGGGTATTCCTTCTGGATGCTATAGTGTTTTGGCATTGGTATGCAGTTGCTAGGGTGTTCTGTGTGGCTTCCAGGGTGTTGCTATGTGGTGACTATGGTGTTCTGTGTCCTCTCCAGGGCGTTGCTATGCAGTTGCTAGGGTGACCTGGGTGCTTGCTAGGTGTGTTCTTCTTTTTTATATGAAAAACCAAAAAGAAAGAAAAAAAAAATTTCAGGAGCACAAACGCTCCACTTTCATCTTCACTAACACTATGAGCACTAGTACAAGTGATGATTGACTTAAACTCTATTTACTCGTTTATTCATACATTTTAGAATGTTTTTCATGAAGGACAATATTGACTAATGAATTTGTCTAATGTGTTTAATGATATCAGCTGAGGTGTGTCTTTGTTGAACGGTTATAGTTGGTTACTGCAGTTCATCTGCTGGAGTTCAGGAAATCAGTTTCTTGATAGCATATCAAACAGATACTCGTTTCTAAGGTAACCTGGGTTTGTAGCATAAGCAGTGATAGAGTTTAAAAACAGGGCAGCACTGTGGTTTTTATGATTGTCCAAGAGACAGTTCCTGTGTCGCCCCTCCAGTATTTAAAGGTGCAGTATGTAATAGGGCTGTGCAAAAAATCGAATGTGATTTTCATGCGCATCTCTTCAGTAAAGACGCTCCTGTGATTAGTAGTATATCTCCAGCACGTGCGTTCAGATCAGGGTTGCCAGGTTTTCACAACAAATCCTGCCCAGTTGCTTCTCAAAACTTGTCCAAAACTAGCCCAGTCGCGTTTCCAGGAATTGCATCCCGGGGTTAAAATATAAGTTTTTTGTCAGGGTTGCCCTGGTAATATTCACATTTTAGGGGCTAAATATCACGTTATTGGTATGGGGTCGCTTCAACCCGCGGACATGAAAAACAACCGCAGACTTGGCACCCATGTGAACTTTATCAAGCTTTGAGTGTTTCCATATGTGATGAAGAGCCCCTCATTCAACAGTCTGATTCAGATCGTCTTCCTTCACAGCTCCATGTGTGTGACGTGCTTCAGTAAGGTCCTAGGACTGCTTTTTTTGTGAGGTTGTTCACCTTTCAAATGTGCTAAGCATAAAACACTCACAAATTTAAAAATATCATGCAATATCATATATTTGTGTTTTATATGACATTCAAACCTCTACTATTAAATCAGTGCATTAGTGTAACATTTGATCTTCACTTGTCACTGTTTGTGTCCCATTTTGCATTAATGCACTACAAAAAAAATATATATTTTCTTTCTTTTTTTTTTTTTTTCTTGTTCTCCAGCACAAATTCTTAAATCAAGAGACATTTACTGGTGTGTGTGTGTGTGTGATTGCATATGTTTTCAGCTAAAAATTATGAAAATGGATGCTTTATGCTTAAAATAAGAAAACATCTGAAAAAACGAGATAATTTTTCTGACCCCACTGACTGATATTTGTTTCTTTTTTTAAGCATAAAGCATTCATTTATATCTTTTTTTTTTTCAGAAAACAAAACAGTTATTTTGCTCCTCAAGTAAAAGTATCTTGATTTAAGTTTTTTGAACTTCTCGTCATTGTTTCACAACAGTGTACTGCAAAAATGATCTTCTTTTAAAATAAAATAAACTTTACTCAAAAAGAAAACATGATTATTTTTCTGACGTCACATGACATAAAAGTACTTCATTTTGATACAATTTCTCAGAAAACAAGACTTAAAGGGGTCATATGCAGCGATTTCAATTTTTCCTTTCTTTTTGGAGTGTTACAAGTTCTTGGTGCATGAAGAAGATCTGTAAAGTTGCAAAGACTAAAGTCTCAAACCCAAAGAGATATTCTTTATCAAAGGACTGGTCCACTCCCTCCTAAAATGGCTCGTTTAAACACGCCCCACATGTCTACCTCAGTATGTGGGAAGATTTGCATAACTTTGATTCTTGCTATTGTTGTATGGTATTGTTGCTGCCGCCGTGTCGTGGAGAAGCTGTGTTTCGTTGTGAAAACGAAACTACTTTCTTTGTTCTTCCAAAAGAGGACAGGACTAGAAATCAGTGGGTAAGTTGTATTTACAACACTGTTCCAGAACAGTTCAACCCAAATATTCAGATGTGTGCAGCGCATTTTACGGAGGACTGTTTCCTGAACCTGGGAGAGAAGACTACAATGCCGTCTACACACAGAGGTTGTTTCTATAAAGTGGGGCAGTTCCATCTTTGCAAGGACAGTCTGGCGCTTCTGACTCTCAGCCTGTAAGTACGTTTTCATATTCAAAGAATGTGCCACTGATTCAAACGTGAGTTTTGAGCAGTGTAGAGTAGTGCTTGTTGTTTGTTGTTTCTCTGATCACAAATTCAGACATGGTTTTATGTTTACGCACTGCATCGTGCCGGGAGATGGCATCATCGTATGTTAAGAGGTGTAACATTTCCGTCACACGGTTGAGGCATTCGGCCAATCACAAAGCACTGGATAGCTGGCCAATCAGAGCACACCTCGCTTTTCAGAACGATAAGCTTTGTAAAAATCGACGCGTTTCAGAAGGCGGGGCATAGAGGAGCAACAATAATGTACAGTATGTGGAAAATAATGTGTTTTTTGAACCTTAAACCACATTAAAACATTCCATTATACCAAATACACAAAATGCTCTTTTTAGCATCGGATATGACCCCTTTAATGTACGTTATTTTGCCTCTCATTTAAATGTATCTTGATTAAACAATGCTTATATATTTATACAGGAAAGCAAGATTCAAACACAAAATAAGACATTTTTTTGCAGTTTTTACATCAATACATAAGCCTATGTTTTTAACACTTTCTACTTTCTACTTTATATTTCTATTATTTTATGATTCATGTTAAACCAGTTATGGGTTTGAATGACTGACATCAAGGTCACGTGAACTCTAAACTGAAGTAACTTCGCAAAGATTTATTTCCACATATGAAAGTGGCTCAGATCAGAATTAAAAATGTCAGATTATTTCTTAGAATGCCCTGCACAGGTAAATATAATCCAAAACTGACTGTTTTAACACTATATTTTGTGTGTGTGATGTTTATGTAGAGTGTTGAGTTTCAATTATGTCAAGGCAGTTCACTATAGGTCTCAGAACAGAACCCTTGTCATCCAAAAACAATCCAATGCGAGGGGAGCACCTCAGATTTAAACCTCATTCAGTGCATTTATTGAGTGGAGTGTAAACCGGCCCATGTTAGAGGTCACATGTACGTGTGTGTTTGCACCTGTGCGTCGCACCTGTCCGTCCAGCTCTGGCGTCACAGCCGACGCTCCATTCAGTCCTGATGGACGAATCGTCCGTGCCGTTGAAACGCACTCTCATCATGTTACTAACACTTGCTGTCTAAAGTGTGTCCACAAACAAAATCTGATGCAGATAGAGATGTGTTTTAGCACACAGCTGCTGTGAATGTCTGCAGACAGCTGTTCAAACTCCAGAAGAGACACTCGTCTACGGCGACGTCTTCACGTTCAGATGCATTTCGAAGAACAACTGTAGACTTCACTCATGCATTGTGAAAATGATATTGTAGTTAAATGAAACAAAGATTATTGTAGTATGTTTGCAAAGAAAACAAGCCTATTTCAGTCTACAATTTAGCTTCAGTTGCTGCCTTAAAGTACACTCTTAAAAATAAAGGTTCTTAAAAGCTTCTTCACATCGATACCATAGAAGAACCATTTTTGGTTCCACAAAGAAGCATCTCTTTCTTACCTTTTTATAATCTAAAGAACCTTCTTTTGCCACAAAGAAGCTTTTGTGAAACAGAAAGGATCTTCAGATGTTTAGACAAAAAAGGTTCTTCTATGGCATCGTGAAGCACCTTTATTTTTAAGAGTGTACTATAAATTAACTGTAAGTCATTTCAGCTTAGAAGTCAAGAATGAAATTAAATGAAATGGGTTAAATTCATTTGATGAGTTAAAGTAATGGAAAAACATGTTGCCATGATTTACTGATCATAATGTTTACAGTAAGGTTATTATAGATAAACAAAACTAAAACTAAGATCATTAAAAAGCATTTTCAACGCTTTAAATAACTGAAATAAAATATATACTAGAAATATATAGTTAAAGTTTAAGTTTGCTTCCAATGCAATATTTCTCATTTTCATTTAGTTTAACTTGACATACTAAAATAACTAAAACTTAAATAAAAAAGTGTTTAATGTTTATAAATATATATCCACAAAAAAAAAAAACACACAGGAAACATAACCAAAATATCAGCTGATGAGGTCAGAAAAATATTCTTAATTCAAAGACAAAACAAGATTATTTTTCTGACCGCATTTGTAAAATTTTGATTTGATTTACAAATGTTTAGATATCCGTACTGGAAAACCAGACAAAAACACTGAGGAAGAAAGTCGTTTTCATGCAGCAAAGGGTCAGTCAGGGGGTCAATTATCCACCTCAGCAAGAATCTCAACATATTTTACCCTCTATTCTTTTTCTTTTCCGTCTTCTGGCTGTTTTTCAGATGCTGGATTGGTGTCAGCGTCGCTTGCGGGTGAATATAGCGTTGACGGACGGCGGTGAAGCCCTCAATCATTTTTTACACATCACTTTAACAACTGAAGGCACGGCCTTTTACCGCGGCACAGGAGAGACAGCAGAGAATAGAAACAAAAAGAGAGAGGTTTCAAAAGAGAAACGGGATCCCTGCGCTTGACAAAGGGAGGTATCATTATTCCTAGAGAAAGAACCCAGTCTCCAAAAGCAGATGAGACTTTAGCGTCGCAGCCTGAGGCCAAACACACAAAAAAAGACCACAAGAAGGTGTAGAAGGGCCGGATCGGGACACATGTCCCAGCTGTGCTGCCTTTGCTCGGCCGCGCTTTGGTGTCTCATCTGATTACACGCGGCTCCGTAACGCCATTGTACTGTACGTGGGCGAGAAGATGAAAGATTTGAGAGAAATGATGATCATTTCAGGCATTTTGAAGGTAGTTAGAGATGCTTTATGATACTGATGGATCGTTTTGCTGTAAAGGTGAAGATAAAGCTTATCAAATGGCCTCTGATTTAGTCACACTTGTGTGGAGAGAGTTGTCGGTTTGTGTGGCCTGTCTGATGTGGTGAAAAATTATCTTGAACTAATAGCACATGCAACACGTGCTCTCAAAAGAGTCTCTTATGTTTACTAGGGCTGCATTATGTGATCAAATATACAGTTAAAATGTGAAATATTATTACGATTTTAAATAGCTGTTTTCTATGTAATTATCTGTTAAAATGTAATTTATTTCTGTGATCAAACCAATCATTACTCCAGTCTTCAGTGTCACATGATCTTCAGAAATCATTCTAATATGATGATTTGCTGCTCAAGAAACATTTCTGATTATTATCAATGTTGAAAACAGTCGTGCTGCACAATATTTGTGTGGAAACTGTGATACATTTTATTTTTCAGGATTCACAGATGAATAGAAAGTTCAAAAGAACAGCATTTATTAGAAATATAAATATTTTGTAACATTATAAATGTCTTTACTGTCATATACTTTTGATCAATTTAAAGCATCCCTAATTTGTCATTGCATCATGTACAACACTAACATGCTTTTTAAAATTGAAATAAATGAAGTTGTGTATTCTTTTCTGTATCCTCAAAAATCTGGCTTTGTTGTAATGGAGTAAATGATCTGTGAAAAATTTGAAAAACACTAAATTATGACCATGCATTTATATTTTTTCAACTTTGATAGCCTAACTGCCTTGTTTTCTAATATATTTATTATAGATGGGTACAAAGATTACACTGTAAAAGTGATGCTTTTAAGAGAGTCGACATCTGAAACAAAGCCATGACTAAGGTCTCTAGTCATTATTTGACTGATATGCTATTGAAAATGTTATATCAAATGTCAAAAAGTACTCTAAAGGTACTTGGTTCTATTTTAACGCAACTAAATACGTTAAAAATATATTGCAGTTAGCTTTAAATTCATCTTGAGCATATCTTAAAGAGCAATTAATATGCCAGAATAACACATTTATTATGCAATTGTGAAGTACAATTAAAATATAAGTGCACCAACTTAAGTGTAACATTTTTTTACCTGAGGAGTGATGCATGAAATGTTTCAGTGATGGTTGGCTTGAGTAGAGAGGCTGAAATGTTTAACAGGGGAAAGTAAACAAGACCCAGGCGTCCCGTTGCCAAAGCAGAGCACCGCTTCCAGGTGGGGATGCCAAGCTGTGTTAATCTGAGGTACACACACACACACACACACTCTCCCCTCCGTGTTTTTCACAGCTGTGCTGAATTACTTCAGACCACCAACACATGCTGTTCCTCCACACACTCATTTGTGTGTTATTTCTATGTGTCCACGTGATGGCAGTGAGAAACAGTTGAAGGAAATCTGTCACTAGTCTGTGTCTGTTCCAAAACCTTAGAGTTTTCTGTTAGCATGTTTCTAAAATAAAATTTTGATAACCATCAATCAATCAAGCAATCACTAAAAATAAAAACAAATACACAGCACACACAAACACTGGGTAAAATATTTGTATACTAATTCAACATTTAAATTTTTTTTTTTTTTTTTTTTTACTTTGAAACTATTTTCACCCAAAAATTGCTAGTAAATTTCACAAAATGGCAAGTAATGCATTGAATTAAATGTGAAATGTTGCAATAGAAAGACTTAAATTCTATTTTCTTTTAAAATCAATCAATAATG
Source organism: allo-octoploid hybrid of Carassius auratus x Cyprinus carpio (assembly GCA_024542945.1). NCBI lineage: Eukaryota > Metazoa > Chordata > Actinopteri > Cypriniformes > allo-octoploid hybrid of Carassius auratus x Cyprinus carpio. The sequence continues at coordinate 1,070,924 of CM045026.1, read as the reverse complement.
TTTGAATTTATACAGTGTATTGACATAATAAATAATAACTATATATGTGTGTGTGTACAAACACACACACACACACTTACACGCATACACATACATATTGTGTTTTATATTTGTATTTGTTTTATATATATATATGAAATGTATGCAATTATATCTATTTCTATGTGTATTTACTGTATGTACTGTATATCTATCTATCTATCTATCTATCTATCTACAATTTTGGCCTTAAAATGTTGTCTATGTAGGATGCTCACTAGGTTTTTGGAGAGAGCTAATGACTTTCTTATGGTACTTTTATCATACTTTATAAAATAGTATTATAGTATTTACATTTTAAGGATCAAGGATCAAACCTGTAAACAGAACAAACTTATGTTACTACAGACTTTCTGTTGAATTCAAGTCCCAGTAAACAAAATTTGTTCTGAAAACATTTTGCCAACGTTTCCATTAAGTTATGAAAACTATTATTTTCTTAATGTTGTCTGAATGTTCAAAATGTCCTTTTTTCATTTTTTTTTTCTTTTTGATCATTTTGCAAACATCATGGGAATGTTCTCTGAAACAATTAGTAACAGTTAAGAAACATTAAATGAATATCCAACAAAAACATTTCAGGGGGAAAAAAATAAAAAGCATTCCATGAATCAGATGTCAGAATCAGAAGCATGATGTATAAAAAATATATTTGTGTTAACATTTTCAGAACATTTTGAAAAAAAAAAAAAAACTTGTTAACTTTGAATGAACTGGAAGTACATTTGTTCATAATTTTAAGAGAACCTTTCCAAAATGTAAGCCAAAGTTTCTCTGCCATATATATATAGTGTGTGTGTGAGAGAGAGAGAGTGTGTGTGAGTGTGAGAATGTGAGAGAGTGTGTATGAGTGTTTGTGTGTGTGTGTGTGTGTGAGTTTGAGAGAGTGTGTGTGTGTGTGTGTGTGTGTGTGTGTGAGTGTGAGTGTGTGTGTTATGTATTGATGAAATGGAAACATTGCCCGTGACCTCTGGGTTCATGTGAATGTCAGGGTTCAGTGTGGGTCAGGTCTAGGGTTGATGTTTGGGTAAGAGTGCTGGAATGTGTTCGAGTCGCCGCGAGCTCAGAGTACAAAGGTTCAGGATCCTAAATATGTCATTCATACAGTTTAAATAGTGGAGCTGTGTGTGTAATTTAAGACTGTCATCTCCAATTCTACTGCTGTGAAGATCTGTAGAATAACAGCAGAGCTGATGTCTGACGAGCACTAGAGGGCTCTGTTTACTTCATACAGCTGATCTTACACCCAGAAACATTCTGAGCCTTCCCTATAATCAAATTATTTCAATACACATTTAACTAAATACTGATTGTGGATTAAAAGCAGTTGTATTTTTATTGCACTTTTCATTCTCTAAATTGGTTCAAATTGTGCCTTAAACCCCCAGTGTCTCTGAGGCAAAAACATCATTGACTTCATAAGGATTAGCATGTTTTTATTATTAATTTCTAGATTCAAATCTGATCTAATCTAATCACTCTTATTCTTAGATTATTTTACATTTAACTAAAGCTAAAACTATAATCGTCATTTGAAATAAATGTTAACTGAAATAAAATGAAATATAAAAAAACTTTTTCATTTATTTTATCTTGATGTACTAAATTAACTAAAACTGAAATAAAAAGCAATAAAATCTATACAGACATATAAAAACCAAATCAAAATAAATAAATGAAATAAATTAAAAATGACAAAACATTTTTTCAAAATTACTAAGACTTTAAAATTAATATGAAAGCAGAATATATATATATATAGTCTAATTCAAAATATTAGTATTTCAATGATACAAAAATTACTCTGTAGGATACAGTATATGTTTATAAAATGTATTTGTTTGGCACAAACTGTCTGCGATGGCTGGCAGGTATTTGAAGTTACAGTACATTAATATAAAATGTATTTAATTGACAAAAATCACATGCGATCGTTGACAGGTATCTGAAGTTAATTTATATGAATATAAAATGTATTTATTTGACACAAATCTCCTGGGATCACGGGCAGGTATGTGAAGTTACTGTTCTGAATATTTACTGAATATAACACTTGACACGAAAAAAGGCTTGCGATTTCTGACAGGCTTTTGAAGTTACAGTATATGAATATAACATTTATTTATTTAACACAAAACCCCTGCGGTCGCTGACAGATATCTGAAGTTAAAAACATCTTAATGCTGGATGTGTTTCATCTTTTGTCTTCTCCAGATGTTCACTGATGGACTGGAGTGCTGTGGATTACTTGTGGATTATTGTGATGTTTTTATCAGCTGTTTGGACTCTCATTCTGACGGCACCCATTCACTGCAGAGCATCCATTGCTGAGACACTGATGCAGTGCTACATTTCTACAAATCTGATGACAAAACAAACTCAATGTGGTTCTTGTAAAAGCCTAATAAGATAATATTTGAATGTTCTCCATTGTTATGCTTGTGTTTACGCACTGAAACATGATTATGAATCTGGCACACACTTCTTCGCAGCATGTAAGAACATCTGCATTCATTTTGCTGTTTAGTTAATCCCTAAAATAGATTCTTCTTTGGCTTCAATATCAGGTTTATCTCGAGCAGCGGTTTTTGTTCTTTTTTCCTAAAGCGTATTTTGAGTAACTCTTGTAACCTTCATTCTGTTCTGCTCCAGTACTTTACAGTAATTAGTTCAGGATAAATAGGAATTTGGACTGGGATCGTTACATGTATTTCTAATGAAGCTTTGGCTGCGTCTGAAAAACATGAGCTCAGATACAAGAAAAGATAAACAGATGGTTCGTCACATGACTGAGTGATTTCTATTGCATTACTGTAGTTAACAATAGAATAACAATAGAATCACTCAGGAAAACAGAGAACTAATGATCATAACGGCACTTTAACAGACTGTAGGTCAGACCACCAGGCTTTTGCTGATCGAATTATACATGAATGAATCATAATTATAGTTGAAGACTTGATTGTCTACCGTGAGTCTGGACAGAGGAACAGTAAACACTTTGTGTTTAAAACAATCCTTTCATTACCTAACTTTAATAATTTTAAAATTAAACTTTCATTATTTTGTTAGAGGTACAAATGAACGCTCAAGCACTTTTTGTAAGTACAGTAAAGTTGCAAAACACAGAACCTGTACTTTCTCAGGAAAAAAAAGGTACAAAAGCTGCCACTGGGCTGGTACACTTTTGTACCTTTTTCACACCTGAAGAGTGTATATTAGTACTTTAAAGTTAATATTATTGTTATTTTTAACCTTTTTAGTGGTTAGAGGTGTTTAAGTCAACCATCACAATTACTATATTTGACTATATTACTATATTTCAAACCCCAAATGTAGTAAACTTAGATGTGTAACTTACCCAGCTATAGACATATACAGTATACACTGGGAGTCAAGAGTCTGGAATAATGATTTTTAATGTTTTTGAAAAAAAACCTTTTATTCTGCTTCACCCGGGCTGCATTTATTTTTATCAAAAATACTGTAAAAATATGAAATATTATTACAATACAAAATAAGGGATTTCTATGTGAATATCTATTAAACTGTAATTTATTTCTGTGATGTGCAGCTGTATTTTCAGCATCATTACTCCAGTCTTCAGTGTCACATGATCTTCAGAAATCATTCTAATATGATGATTTGCTGCTCAAGAAACATTTCTGATTATTATCAATGTTGAACACAGTTGTGCTGAACAATATTTTTGTGTATTTAACTGTCATACATTTTATTTCCTTTTGTACATCATGGATAAAGAAAATCAGCATGTAATGTGATTTCTTTATGTACTGTAGAAACAGTGTGAGTAGCTGATAGTATAGCCATAATTTTTGATTGGATTGGTTGTTTTTCCGTATTTCTTTGTTTACAGGTGTTTTAGTATTTTGAATTTTACACTGTTTTAGAGTTAATAGAAATGTCTGTAAAGTTAATGGATAATGTAGTGTGTAATGTGCTGCCGGTATTTTTCCTGATGTTTTACGGATGTATTTTTTACAGTGTAGATTGGTGGTTTATGGGTTGTTTAAGGCGACATCGACTGCAGTGTTCAGAGATGATTGACACACGGCTGTGGCCCCGGGGTCGAGCCCTCAGCGGGGCACATGAAGGTGAGTCATGTGCATGCTGTGACCTCTGACCTCTGCCCCCTGCAGAGGTCCTGTGATTCACAGGAACCACGCTTTGAATCAACTAGTGTACTGCCTACCAGTGATGGGTGTAACTAATTACTAAGTCATTAGTTACTGTCATTTAATTACTTTTCCCTTGAAAAAGTAAAGTAAGGGATTACTCATTTTTTCTGTAATTTAATTACAGTTACTTCTTATGTACAGTAATTGAACTTAATACTTTGTATACACTGTAGAATATTTTTATACAGTATAATACAAAAGTGGATTTAACATAAAAAATAAAATGTCTAACCTTAAAATGCATGCATTTTATGTACCCTTCTCACTTTAAATACTTTGTTGAGTTAATAAGAATATTGGTAACACGTTAGTGTTATATATATATAATAATTATTATACATAATATTTGTTTTATATTTATATTGTTTATATTATTTTATTGTTAGTTATATTTTCTATTAAGAATATTATATTACTATATATTATTATACAAATAGAAATAATAATAATAATAATAATAATAATAATAACTTTTCTGTGTTCTTTTTTATTGGTTTTATTTCATTTATTTTTATTTTTATGTGTGTGTGTGTTCTTTGATGTTAAAGCGTAAAGTTTGTCGTTAGACAACATTTTGGGAGTCTGATCTCTGCTTTGGTTTTTTTTTTTTTTTTTTTTTTGGGGGGGGGGGGGGGGGGTTTGCCGGGAAAAATCTTTTATTTTTAAAGCATCATTAATTATGAGAGATTTTAAAATCAATTTAAATGGTGCTAGAGACAGTCAGAAGAAAACTTCTTTGAGTTTATAAAACTAAAGCATATTGATGTACTAAATGACTAACACTTCAACTAAAATTAACAAAAAAATGTAATTCAAAATATTAGTAAAAATTATAACAGTATTTCTGTTACACTAAATACGACTATATCATCTAGGCATGTGGGCTTTATTATTTCAGTTCATTGATTCAATTATGTTGCAAATATTTCCATCTAGTGGCTATGATTGGTATTGCAGTTTCTTTTGCCGCTGGTAAATACTGCTTTTAACTTCTTTTGTCATTTTTTGTTATTATTGTTTTGTAATAATTCTATTGAGGTTTATTAAGTAACACATTGAATTAAACATGAAATTCTTAAGACTGAAATAGTATTTTCTTGTAAAGCATACTCCAATAATCTTTATTTACAACTTCAAAAAAAAAAAAAAAATTAATTAATAATAATAATATATATATATAATACAATACAGTGCGGTTTTAGGAATTTTAGTAGTTAAAATAATTGTATTATTTCACTAATTTTATACAAACACAAAATTTCTCATTTTCATCTAATATTTATATTTTACTTTATTTTAGCTTTTTTTTAATTAACAAAATGTATCATGAATAGTTTTAGTTAGCATTATGAAGTCTTTCATCTAATTTTTTTATTTCACCTTTATTTCAAATAACAGTAACACGTTTTTAATTTTATATTTATATTTATATTTTATTTCTGCTTTACTTAAATCAACAAAAATGATATTTAATGGATTCAGTTTAGTTAACAACTAACAGGTTCTTCATCAATTTTATTTTAGCTTTATTTCAATGAACAAAAATATTTGTAATAATTTTAGTCAACAACAACAAGTCTCTCATCTAATATTTATATTTTATCTTATTTCAGGCTCAGCCGTATTTCACTGAATGGAAATGGTTTTTAATGCTTTTAGTTAACAACATCAAGATTTTCATCGAATGGTTATATTTATTGTAGCTTTAATTTAATTGACAAAAAGTATTTTAAACAGTCATCCTGTACTGATAGTTTATTTTATCTCAGCTTTATTTTAATGAACAAAAGTTTATTTTAACAGACTTCATTAAGAGCCATTATGATGTAAACAGAATCTTGTGTTCTTGAATAAAGCAGAAGCATGCTGAAAAAAAAAATGTCACACTGTTACAAAATTCCTTGAAAATCTCTCATTGTGCTTTCGTTTTTTATTTCTTTTTAAAACTGATCAATCGTATGCCTCAGTGATCTGAGCCTCTCAGTATATGAGTACTGAATTATGAATATTGTCAAAATTATGGTCCACAGCTTATAAACAGTCTTTAACAAGATGTTCTACCAGGTTGACCTCGAGGAAGCAACAGTTTAAAGTTAAAAACATGGATTTATTTCATCTTTTGTCTTCTCCAGATGTTAACTATTGGACTGGAGTGCTGTGGATTATTGTGATGTTTTTATCAGCTCTCATTCTGACGGCACCCATTCACATTTCATGGCACTTTGAATGCTAATTGTTTAATTCAACAAAAGCACACAAATGTCTGTCTAGGGCTGGAGATCTGGTGGTGTGTGATGCTGCTGTGTGTTTGAGATCCCGAAGGCTTTTGCTGCGGCTGTCAATGACAGATTTGTAAAGTTAATTAAAGCTGTGTTCATTACTGACCGCATCGATTGATCTTCTGTGTTCACTTTGCCTCTCTTTCCCTCACAGAAGCTGCATCTCTGCTTCTCTGTATGGAAAAGACTTCATACAAATAATATCTGGAGTGTAGGGTTGCTAAAGGCCTGTATTTTACGCGACTCGAAGGTTTCTTTGGAGCTTTCACAGATGTGGTCTGGTTTTACATCAGAAGGTCAAGGACCATTTTTATGCAGAAACTGAATTAAGCCTAAATCACAGAAGCTACAATGACGAAATTGGGAACATATTTAGCTGAAACCATTTTTGCTCCACAAAATGCTAAAATAAAATCATTATACACTAGCATTTAAAGATTTGGGGTCGGTAAGATTCTTTGTTTTTGAAAGAAGTCTCTTCTGCTCACCAAGGCTGCATTTATTTGATGAAAGATACAGTAAAAATTAAGAAATATTATTATGATTTAAAACAGTTGTGTTCTATGTGAATCTCTGTTAAAGTGTAATTTATTTCTGTGATGTGCAGCTGTATTTTCAGCATCATTACTCCAGTCTTCAGTGTCACATGATCTTCAGAAATCATTCTAATATGATGATTTGCTGCTAAAGAAACATTTCTGATTATTATCAATGTTGAAAACAATTGTGCTGCACAATATTGTGGAAACCATGATACATTTTATTTTTCAGGATTCACAGATGAATAGAAAGTTTAAAAGAGCAACATTTATTTGAAATATTATTTTTTTTAAAGGCATGAATGTCTTTACTGTCACTTTTCATCAATTTAAAGTAAAAAAAAATAAAATAATCATGAACACATTATAGTTTGATGTTCATGGCTCTATTGAATAGACAAGAACTCCAGGACTGATTATTAGGATATTTAGCTGTACAGTAGACTAAAGAATCAATGCAATCACTCAGAGCTTTTGTTCAGATGCCACACAAACATCATGAATCCAAGTAAGGAGTCTTTTGGTGCAGCATTCACTTAAAGATCTCCTCTTCACAAAAAAATCACAAAAGTACTTCATTTACATAATCCAGTATTACATAATCCAGATTCCATGTAGTTACTACCCAGCTCTGGTGATTACTAAGGTGTATAAGTGGTTTGTAGTGTTTGCAATGGGGTTTTTAGGATGTTATGGATGGCAAAAGCATTTGACTGTCCTCAATAGTAACAGCTGCCTTTGCAAATGAGTTGTAGATCGTGCAGGCTTTCTCCAGCGGCTCTGTTCTCAGACTAGCGTCCTATGTTCGTGTCATCAGAGGGGGTCAGATGGAAACAGTGGCATGCATCAGTCAGCGCTCAAGACGACGACACACGCCGGTCCCGCCGGCTCAAACTCAGATCTCTGGATGTGTTTAAGTCCATCAGCTGATCTGAAGTAGACTGACCAGGATAAAGGTGAGAGATTAACTTACTTGTTTTTTCTGTGATGTTTTTGATATCTGTTGCTTGATGTCTTTGAGTCCGTTTTAACTTTCCTTTAGATCAGGCTAATCATTTCGGGTTACTCTGAGTGAAGGGAAATTTCTTTCATCCTTCGAATTTTTCAGGTTTTTTTTAATAACTTGCATAAGAAAAGATTGAGAGAGGGAAATGTGCTGGGACTCGTGAAAAGTGTTCAACGCTTGACACAGAATCTGACGTTTTCTCGGATCATCCACAGACAGCGGAGAGCGAGCTGATTAATATTAATATTTATATTTAAATGTTAATCGGCATCTCATGTCATGCTTTTTAAGTGACTCCTTCATGCAGATACATTGATGCATTATTAAAGTTTGATCCTGTCAGAAAACTTTTCTTTCTTTTGCATTTCAATCATGTTCACACTACAGCTTAATCCGGTGTCACTCCTCTTCTGTGTGTAGTGGCATTCTGAGCTAAATGCACAAAGATTCAGATATTTCTAATAACTTCTTATTGATTTCTGTTGTATAACAGAGCTGTAATTCTGACCAGAAACTTACACAATTTCTGGGTTACTACATTTAGTATTTTCTTCAATAACAGCCATAAATTTGATTGACTATCAATAAAATATAATCAGGCCAAAGTGTAGCTATAATGTATTTTTTATAATAACTATTAAAAGATCATGTTGATAAACAGATTTTGCATTGTTTTGTGTTAATATATACTGTATATAACAGGGATGGACCAATACTAAATTTCTCAGCTGATACCGATTATTTAGAAAGATATCTGCTGATACCGATAGTTTAATTTTCTTAAGGAAAAAAATGTCTCACAACTTATGCAGTAAACTATACTATATAAGAGACTAAAATTAACAACAACAACAAAACAGTGTTTATGTGTGCATTACAAATAATGTTTTGTCAAGGGAAAAACGGCTGATACGTCACTGTAGAGATTTATGGGTCAAAGACGAAAAAGGGATTAAGCATGCAAACAATTAGTGTAATACTGCTTTAAATTGTTGTTGTTTTTCCTCAAAAAATTTTAAAAAGTTTTCTGTTTAATTTAATTGCAATTTTGTTTTTGTTTTTCCAAGCAAAAAATAAATATCATACATTTTCCCCTGATTTACAGAAGACACCCACTAAAATCTCATTCAGTGTAACAATCTCGTCAGGCATATTTACAACAAAAGTCTATTTATGACACATTAAAAGACTAATTACTTTCCCCCCAAATACTAATTAGCTGTAATTAAAAAATTTTACAATTTGCCACTATCCTAGGTTTTGCCCATTTGTCAGTAAGCATTTTTTACTCATTTAAAACACAATAAAAATTAATATGCTCCTTCATTATTATATATATATATATATATATATATATATATATATATATATATATATATATATATATATATATATATAATAATAATAATATGTACAAGTCAGAATAAGCATGTTGTTTGAATTTTTACATAAATATTATGTTACACTGAATGACGATGTAACATTATTTCAATCAAATTTTGACATTTTATTCTCTTTCTGCTTTCTATGAACATAAAATCACTTTTATAAATTTCTTTTGATGCGGACATCTTAACTTCTTTGACCCTTATATATTGTATATATTATAAATTATTATTTATATTCATTTTCAATGAGTTTTCAACGTGTATTCCTGTGACACACAACAAATACTGGTTCAGTGCATCATTTTGCATCATTTGGTTGTTGAGACACTTGATATTGACCAGCATTGTTTACGCTTGATTCCTGCTGAACACACAGTGGTGTGAAGTTGTTGTTGGGTGTTATTCTTTAGAAATGCAACAAATGATCTTGTTAAAGAGCTATAGCATTTCTTCATTTGCTTTCAGACACATGTCAGTCCTCGTCTGTTGTTAGGGTGTGAACTGAACTGCGCTGTATGAAGGGTGAATGAGCAGCAGGTAGCGTTGGTTCTGACCCGATCAGATCGGTGAGCTTTTATCTGCTCAGGCGTCTGTCTCTGAGGGTTTTTTTCACACATGGATGCTTATTTTAAAAGCTGCAAGCTCCTGACATGCAGTGGCTGCTGTCCAGTTCCCTTATTCTGACCCAGAGAGAGTTTATCAGGACTCCCTCATGAGTCTTATATGTGCTAAAAGACTCAGAGCTCTTCTTACTGAGACTATCTGGCCATTCAGTGGAAGTTTTACATGCAAAATTAAAGTTTCTCCACATCTAGAAAGATTTGCTTCCAGGGGAGAAAAATTAAATTAAATTAAATTAAATTAAATTAAATTAAATTAAATTAAATTAAATTAAATTAAATTAAATTAAATTAAATTAAATTAAATTAAAAATAAAATAAAATAAAATAAAATAAAATAAAATAAAATAAAATAAAAATCTGTTTTGTTTTACAATTTAGGTTTATTATCGTTTTGTTTTGTTTTTTTATCTAAAACTAAAACCATTTCCTTGACTTAAAATAAAATAAAATAAATAATTGAAATAAAATATTAAAAATAAACATTTTATTTCAGCTACTTGTTGAGGTTCTGCATTTCATCACAGGTCAGGATATTTTGTTTTTGCAATTCTGATTATTTTTTTCTCCAAATTGTGAGACAGAAACACAGAAGTCTACATTTTTACTTGCAATTCTATTCTGAGTTTATATTATAATTCTGTATTTATATCTCACAATTCTAAGTTTATCTCAGATCCGAATTTATAGTATATAAATGTAAGTTTATAAATCTCAGTTCTGAGTTTATATTTCATTATTATCAATTTATAACTCACAATTTTATATCCCATATATTATATTTCTTAATTCCAAGTTTGTCTCGCCATTTTATATCAGTTTATATCTCATAATTCAGTGTTTTTATTTACCTATATCTCTCAGTTCAGTTTATATTTCATAATTCTCCACCTATATCTCATAATTCTGCGTTTATATAGTATCTCACAATTCTGAGTTTATATCTCATAATTCAGCATATTTATCTCACAATTTATATCTTGCAATTTGTACCTTTTTCCTCAGAATTGAGTTTATAGCATAATTGTAATTTTTAAAGTGCAATTGTGAAAAAGTCTTTTTTGTTAATTTTCTGACACATAATAAAAATAAAAAGGTAATTGCAACTTCTTATCCCACAGCTCTGACTTTTGTTCTCATAATTCTGAGAACTTGCAAACTGCAAGAAAGAAAAATAAAACAGAATTGTGAGAATCTCAAAATGCGAGAGAAAAAAGTATTCTGAGATAAAGTCAAAATTACATTGATTGATTGATTGATCGGTTGGAAACAAGCTATAAGTACTGAAATAACTAAAACCAATAAATAATATAAGCAACATTTCTAAACTTTAACTGAAATTAAAGTGAAAACAGAAATTATAAAAATGAAAACTAGTTCAAAATATTAACAACAGCAAAAAAATTCATACTAAAACAACACTCTTCCAAATAATGTTGTTTTGCATGTGATACAGTGGAGATATATTTTCTCTGTAACATCCCAGTGTTTGTCAGACTGCATGAGCTCTTGCATAACACAGAACATTTGGTGTAGTTTTAGTATATAAGGTTGGATTTACATGTGTTCTCTGAATATCACTCCTCCATTAAATATGCATGGCATTGACATTCCAGTCTCCTCAGTACAGATGAACAAATTGTAGGCAATTGAAAGTGACAATAAAATCAATTGAGCGTATGCATCAGTGTCCAAGCGCCGTGGGGTCGCTCCGTGTGTCAGTCAGTGTGCTCATGACGACTGTAAGTGAAGCTCCGCCTCTCTGCTGGATTAGAACACAGCCGGAGCCGTTCACATTCAACAGCATTCAGACGCATGTGGACAGATCTCACTGCAAACGCTGCAGGCTCAGACAGAGACACGCAACACTGCAGGTAAACCATGCACTCTCATCTGATCAATTACCAACAATTCATCTACATTTTCTGTTTATTTTATTATTTTGACCCCAAAACAGCACTTTACATTTGACATAACTATATAAATAAATAAACAAAAATAGTCAAATAAAATGTTAATGATTTAGGAGTAAATTCTGTAAAAAAAAATTTACAAGTTTATTTGTTAGAATGATATTTTAAACCTAAAACACATTTTTTTTTTATTCATGTATTTATTTTAATGTTTCATTTTTATTACATTAAATTTTTTGTTTTATTTTATAAAACATTATTTTGTCACCAAAATAGCACTTTATATTTGACATAAATAAATAAATAAATAAATAAATAAATAAACACAAATAGCCAAATAAAATGTTAATGATTTGTTGAATTAGGAGTTTTGTAAACTTTTTTTTTTTCATTTTTACAATTTTTTTTAATTAAAATGTTATCTTAACCCTAAAACACAACTTTTTTTCATTCATGTATTTTTTTTTTAATGTTTTATTTATTATTTTATATATATATATATATATATATATATATATATATATATATATATATATATATATATATATATATATATATATATATATATATATAATTTTATTTTGTAAAACATAATTTTGGCACCAAAAAAGCACTTTATATTTGACATAAATATATAAATAAATAAACAAAAATAGCCAAATAAAATGTTAATGATTTGTTGAATTAGGGGTAAGTTCTTTAAACATTTTTTTTTACAACTTTATTTGTTAAAATGTTATTTTAACCCTAAAACACAACTTTTTTCATTCATATATATATATATATATATATATATATATATATATATATATATATATATAATATAGTATTTTATTTTGTAAAACATTATTTTGGCACCAAAATTATAACATTTTTTAACTGAATCTGTCAGAAATTAAATCATTATGAGTTATTGTTTTCTGTCTCTGTACGTTTTACATTTATTTTGTTGAATTTGGAAGAAAAATGTAGATTTCTAAAAACATTAAAACAATATATTGGTCTAAAAATGGTAATTTTTTTTCTACTATTTCAGACACAAAGTACAAAAATAGCCATATAATAATTTTACTCCTCTGTTGTATTAGGAATAAGTTTAGAAAACATTTTAAAAATATGTATTTGTTAAAACATTATTTTGGACCCAAATTTTTACTTTATATTAGAAAAAAATAGCCATATATTGATTTTAGCTGTCACTTTGAACAAATTTAATTGAGTCTGTCAGAAATCAAATCACCGTGAGCTTGTTGTGATTATTTTCTGTCTGTGTTTGTATGTTTTACAACATTTATTCTGTTGAATTATGAACAATTTTTGTAGAAAATATATAATTTTTTTAATTTTCCATATTATTTTTTAGACATCTTTTGCGCCCAAAATGCCACTTTACACTCTACATAAAGTACAAAAATAAGCCCATACAGATTTCAGTCATCAGTGTGAGCGTGTGGTGTTGTTTTCTGTCTGTGTTTGTGTTGGTTTTGGTGACGTCTGTCTGCTGTCGTTCCAGTCTGCGTGAGGCCTTTGGCTTTGCTATTTTAAAGTCTTAAGACTGTAATTTCCCACATTTGAACATCGTCAGACCAAGACCAGTTCAATCCTTTTGGACACTTGCTTTTTGAGAGTTTCTGTCCTGAAAGCTAAATGTAGTCTGAGGACACAGGGAGAATAAAGAAGCCTTTAAAAGCTGAGAACCTTTGAAATTTGATGAACTAATGATTAATAAACTTTGTTACTGGGATATATCCAAAGAAATAGCTTAAAATTTGGAGCTTTTTTCTAAATAAAATGTTTTGGTTATGCTTAAGTTTTTAGGTTGGCCTCTTAACATCTAATTATATATATATATATACACACACACACACACACACACACACACACACACTAATATAAATGCTCTTGTCAAGTGTTTGTTCACTTAAAATCATGCATAAAATCAAGTCTGAATCTGCACTCAAATGCTGCAGAAGCTTTTCTCTAAACTTTTTGCTCAGTGTTTTGATACATGATGTATTTTTGAGTATTATGTAATTTTGATGATGTAATTAAATAAGTGTAACTTTTAAGGGCAAGTGAACGTCATCTTTCAGTGAGAAGCAGTTTTTACATTCATATTGAACAGCCTTTAACTTACACGACCCTGTTGATGGTCTTGATCATATTAACATTAAATATATAAATAAAGAGAGGTAAATCCTCTTATGGCACTCTCTCGCTCTCTCTCTCGGGTTTAATTACTTCCTTTAATCGTGAGGCTCATGTCTGTGTCCAATTTAAATGATTACAATTATAGGCCTGCAGCTCTCCTGCACAACATATGTCGTTTTATAGATACTGAAATAGTGTGTCATGACTTAATATTCAGTATTGTCTGTTTTCATAAACGCTTCAGTGTACCGTCACTCAGATTCGAAGAGGTTTTCTCCGCACCTTTAGACAGGAGCAGTTACTGGGAACAAATCTATAATCAAGTGTTTCAGTTCATATACAGTACTGAAATATAGAACTATTCAATATCTGTAAACACTGCAGGACTTGGACGTTTTGTTTGTCATGCTGTATTGGAAAAAAAACTGCCAGTGCAGGATGCCAGTACATTATTTATTAATTTATTTATTGTTTGTTTGTTTGTGGTAACATGTAAATTTTGTGTACAGTATATCTATAAACAAACCTGGGAAAAACTTGTATTCAATACATTGGTTTGAATTTGTTTCGTTTTTGTTTTTTGGACCAAAAAAATAAATACAGTATTTTAAAAAGTGTAGGCCTATAGCAGAAAAAAGTCTCTGGAAACTAAACAGAACTTCCCTGATCTTAGCTCATTCAGATATTGATTAAAAATATTTTTTTCATAATTTCCTATTCATTCCAAAAGCAAGCACCAATGTTATTTTATTTCTCATTTTTATCATGCATAGCAATTGAACTGTTTATGTTCGTGTATCCCCCTTACACACACACACACACACACCGTGTATATATATATATATATATATATATATATATATATATTATTGTATATATGTATGTATATAGATATATATAATAGTATGTATGTATATTATATTCTGTCTCTCTGTATATATGTCTAGTATATTCTCTATGTGCTATATGTATCTCTAGCTATCTTCTCTTGTCTTCTCTCATCATCTGATATATGTCTTAGATATCTCTCTGTCTGTATAATCTATCCTCTATAGATATTCCTATACTATCTATATCTACTCTCCTTATATAGATATCTATACATACGTATAATTATTAACTCTTCTATATCTTTTGACCCTCTAACTTTCCCTCACTATTCTAATCTACTTAAAAAAAAAAAAATTACTACCTTTTTATCTTTTTGTATTCTATCTATTTTCTTTTCATTTATTATACATTATAAAAAAAAGACCTCTTCACTAGCTTGCTCTATTCTTTTCTAGTTCTATCTGTTTTTCTTTTTATTATATTATATTATTTAAAAGCCCTTGCTACGTATACTGTGTTTAGGCAAACTGAGACTTGTTATAGCACTTATATATCATTGCTCTTTTGTTGTTTTTGATTGCTTCCATTGTCCTCATTTGTAAGTCGCTTTGAATAAAAGCGTCTGCTAAATGACTAAATGTAAATGTATATATATATATATATATATATATATATATATATATATATATATATGTATATGTATATATATATATATATATATACATATACATATATATATATATATATATATATATATATATATATATATATATATGAAATAGGCCTAGTGTTTTATGTTTTGTACTGTTTAAAGAAAGAAAGAAAGAAAGAAAGAAAGAAAGAAAGAAAGAAAGAAAGAAAGAAAGAAAGAAAATGGTTCGCGATCTGCGCTCCGATCCCTATTTGAATCAAATGATTTGCGAAACCGCTGCGAATCTCCGAACCAAATCAAATGATTCGCGATCCTGATCCGAAGTCCCGATTTGAATCAAATGATTCGCGAACCCGCTGCGAATCTCCGAACCAAATCAAATGATTTGCGATCCTCGCTCAGAATCTCCGATCCAAATCAAATGATTCGCGATCCTGATGCGAAATCCCGATTTGAATCAAATGATTCGCGAACCCGCTGCGAATCTCCGATCCAAATCAAATGATTCGCGATCCTGATCCGAAGTCCCGATCCGAATCAAATGATTTGCGATCGTCGCTCAGAATCTCCGATCCAAATCAAATGATTCACGGTCCTCGCTCCGAAGTCCCGATTTGAATCAAAAGATTCGCGAACCGGCTCCGAATCTCCGATCCAAATCAAATGATTCGCGATCCTGATCCGAAGTCCCGATACAAATCAAATGATTCGCGATCCTGATTTGAAGTCCCGATACAAATCAAATGATTCGCGAACCCGCTGCGAATCTCCGATCCAAATCAAATGATTCGCGATCCTGATCCGAAGTCCCGATACAAATCAAATGATTCGCGATCCTGATCCAAAGTCCCGATTTGAATCAAATGATTCGCGACCCCGCTGCGAATCTCCGATACAAATCAAATGATTCGCGATCAAAGGTGGATATAGAGTACCCAAAAACTGTACTCAATTAATAGTAAAAGTATGTATAGAAGTATTTACTCAAGTAAAAGTAAAAGTAATAGTCTGAATAGTTACTTGAGTAAGAGTAAAAATGTATCGGATAAAAAAACTACTCAAGTAGTTAGTTACTACTTTGTGTCATATACTGAATATCTATAGTCTATTTTTATTTGGATATATAGATAAAATGTATGTAATGTATGTGTGTGTATACACACACACACACACACACACACACACATATATATATATATATATATATATATATATAGGCTATATCATCAGCCTTTATATATTAGATTTATATTTATATAAATTCTAATATATTAGAATTATTTTTTGAAGGACCATGACTCTGAAAATAAATAAAATAAATAATATTTTAAAGTATGTATTATAACCTCTGACACAGAGAAGAGTGAAAACTCCGAACATCCGAACATAACGAACTCATGTGACACACAGAAGCCACAACAGCATATTGGCAAATTATTATTAAGCATTATTTATTTATGTTCATTTTTTATTAGAAACATTCCCGGACGCATGAACTATATCATGAAATATCTCGATTCTCACCTTCATAGATTATGTTAGATAATATGCGATGGTCAAAGTAGCCTAATAATGTAATCTATTAAATATGCATAAAAACCTGTCTGTTTACTTAAGTAACGATATGGGTGTCATACCATAACATATTTTTATATTTCATATCTTTATATTAAATGTGAATATAACATTGAAAGTTAATGTGATATAAAAACGTTGTAAGTTAGGCTACTAATCTTTCATTGTACAGAAAGAGAGCAAATAACATTTACATTATCAAAGAACATTTACATTATCAAAGAACATTTACATTATCACTGACAGTCTAGAGTTCAATCACTCTCAAAAACTCCCATTAAAATCACTGAAACTGTTAACACTGTGAAATCAATATCTTATTTATAGACTCGTATACACATCTGCACTTTGTTGTTTCTGACGAGAGAATTCTCCAGAAAGAGGTATTCAGTCAGGAGCGAGTGAAGGAAGCACCGGGATTTTAGCGATGACTCATCGGAACACCTTTGATTGGTCGTTGCATTCATAAGCTTAACAGAATCTTGTGTGATTGGTTAAAATGCGCAGCGCTGTAAAAACGCGTCTGTCTCTGGCTCGGCTACAGCCAGCGAACAGATCTGAAATTAGCAGCTGATGATATGACTCGCTGAACTATCTCGCGCCGGTGTGATTGTACCAAATATAGAAAATATTAATCGGCTATTTTTGTTTGTCTTTTGGAAGCTGCATTCAAAATCCACTTGGCTCAAAGATCTGAGGGGGCACGTGCTCCCTCACTTTGAATGGGCATGACGCCTCTGTTATAAGTTACACGTACAACAAACTAATGTCATAGTGGTATCGTGTACTGTAATCGAATGTAGCCTATCTAAGTTATATCTGTCAAATCACAAGCAAACAATATCCTTTGCTGATTTGCTTTCAATTCAGTGCAGAGCCAAAGCCACGTCTTCAACGCTCTTGATGTTCTTAAACTTTCTGTTACAACTCTGAGTGAACCGCTTCAGACGCTCAGCGCGCGCGGCGGGCAACTGAACGAATTATTCAAACTGATTCACGAACCAATTCACTGGTTTAATCAAACCTTTGAACAGATTATTGACTCAAAAGAATGAATCATTCGCGAATGGGCATCGCTCATTGCCCAGAGAAAAGTAGACGGCGCGTTTGGAATAAACTGAAGCATTTATAACTTGTACTGCATTAAGATAAAGTAGAGGAGCGTCGCCCACAGTAACGAAGTAAAAGTACAGATTTTTCGCCCAAAATTTCCTTAAGTAGGCTAAGAGTAAAAGTATCCATCTTTAAATATACTCCAAAAGTATTAGTTACCCAAAAAATGCACTCAAGAAAATGTAATGAAGTAAATGTAACTCATTACTACCCACCTTTGTTTGCGATCCTGAACCGAAGTCCCGATTTGAATCAAATGATTCGCGATCCTGATACGAAGTCCCGATTTGAATCAAATGATTCGCGAACCCGCTGCGAATCTCCGATACAAATGAAATGATTCGCGATCCTGATCCGAAGTCCCGATTTGAATCAAATGATTCGCGATCCTGATACGAAGTCCCGATTTGAATCAAATGATTCGCGAACCCGCTGCGAATCTCCGATACAAATCAAATGATTCGCGAACCTGATCCGAAGTCCCGATTTGAACCAAATGATTCGCGAACCTGATCCGAAGTCCCGATTTGAATCAAATGATTCGCGAACCCTCTGCAAATCTCCGATACAAATGAAATGATTCGCGATCCTGATACGAAGTCCCGATTTGAATCAAATGATTCGCGAACTCGCGCGAATCTCCGATACAAATCAAATGATTCGCGATCATGATAAGTCCCGATTTGAATCAAATGATTCGCGAACCCGCTCCGAATCTCCGATACAAATCAAATGATTCGCGATCATGAAGTCCCGATTTGAATCAAATGATTCGCGAACCCTCTGCAAATCTCCGATTTGAATCAAATGATTCGCGAACCCGCTCAGAATCTCCGATACAAATCATATGATTCGCGATCCTGATCCGAAGTCCCGATTTGAATCAAATGATTCGCGAACCCGCTGCGAATCTCCGATCCAAATCAATTTATTCGCGATCCCAAGTCCCGATTTGAATCAAATGATTCGCGAACCTGATCCGAAGTCCCGATTTGAATCAAATGATTCGCGAACCCTCTGCAAATCTCCGATACAAATGAAATGATTCGCGATCCTGATCCTTAGTCCCGATTTGAATCAAATGATTCGCGAACCCGCTCCGAATCTCCGATACAAATCAAATGATTCGCGATCCTGATCCGAAGTCCCGATTTGAATCAAATGATTCGCGATCCTGATCCTTAGTCCCGATTTGAATCAAATGATTCGCGAACCCGCTCCGAATCTCCGATACAAATCATATGATTCGCGATCCTGATCCGAAGTCCCGATTTGAATCAAATGATTCGCGAACCCGCTGCGAATCTCCGATACAAATCATATGATTCGCGATCCTGATCCTTAGTCCCGATTTGAATCAAATGATTCGCGAACCCGCTGCGAATCTCCGATACAAATCATATGATTCGCGATCCTGATCCTTAGTCCCGATTTGAATCAAATGATTCGCGATCCTGATCCTTAGTCCCGATTTGAATCAAATGATTCGCGAACGCGCTCCGAATCTCCGATACAAATCATATGATTCGCGATCCTGATCCTTCCGATTTGAATCAAATGATTCGCGATCCTGATCCGATCAGTCCCGATTTGAATCAAATGATTCGCGAACCCGCTCCGAATCTCCGATACAAATCATATATGATTCGCGATCCTGATCCTTAGTCCCGATTTGAATCAAATGATTCGCGATCCTGATCCGAAGTCCCGATTTGAATCAAATGATTCGCGAACGCGCTCCGAATCTCCGATACAAATCATATGATTCGCGATCCTGATCCTTAGTCCCGATTTGAATCAAATGATTCGCGATCCTGATCCGAAGTCCCGATTTGAATCAAATGATTCGCGAACCCGCTGCGAATCTCCGATACAAATCATATGACTCGCGATCCTGATCCGAAGTCCCGATTTGAATCAAATGATTCGCGAACCCGCTCCGAATCTCCGATACAAAACAAATGATTCCCGATCCTTTTGGAGCGCTATGAAACATTCATTTAACAAAAGCTAAAGAGATTTATCATTCAGCTGAACTGAGCTCGTATGTTTAAACACTTAGGCTATATGTTCTTACTCGCCTAATGTTAGCACGCGGTTTTCTAGCGTATATCTGTGTGGCCAAAGTTAAAACAACATCATTGTTTGGTAAAACATATTTAAAATTTTTTTTTCGTAAATCAATTTTTCTACCAATATATATTTTGGCCATTTTAGTATATTTTTGAAAATATATTTAAAAAATATGAATATATTTATAAAAACCTTTAAAAATATATTTTGCCCTCCATATATTTAAATTCAAGAAATTACATTTACATGCAGTACATTTGAAGAGAAATGTTATTTGTTGTCAAAACATGTAGAAGATTGAAACTAAATACGTTTTAAATGTCAAAAATATATTTTATTGAGTTTCATTGTTACAACATATATTAAAAATATATTTTGGCCTGATTTATTAATTTAATGTTTGCTGCTGGAATAATAATAATAATAATAATAATAATAATAATAATAATAATAAATGTAATCTGTGTCTAGAATCATACAATCTAAATAAATTTGGTAACAGTATACAGCATTTATATTCAACCTATTTTTACATATTGTTGAGAGTCCAGAAACAACTGACCCCATGTTTTCAAGAGACTCTAAATATTGTTTCATAACATGTAATATTAGTCATGAACTTAAACTACAGCTCAGATGAAGAGAGTGTTACTGAAGCTGATCCAGACAGACATGCAGTAATTCACCTTCTCAGGTATGAAGCCCATGAAGCATATTCATGTGAAGTTATTTTAAAATAAGTCTATCTGCAGCACGTGCTATTGCTTTGTCCGTATTTCTGGAGCTGGAGGCGGTTTTTGGAGCAGGAAGAGTGAGAGCTCAAACAGAGCATGTTCTTATTTCCCGTAAGCCTCTCGGATCACATGCCGTGCAACAGATAAGAGCTTCAACAAACACCGGTGTAACCACACTAAAGCGAGTTGGAAATGTATTAAGAGGTCACTGTAAGGAGATTCTTCTGGAGAAACTCTTTGGCTGAACTTTAAGCGGTCCATGAAGTCAGATGGAGCTTTAATGAGCGTCTCCTGGCAGGTATGGAGGAGGCGGTGGACATGAACCGAGGCTTCTTCAGGAAAGTGGACGTTCCCAATCATGCACACTACATAGTGGCCTTCTTCGTGGCTGTCATCGGGGCTGTGGGAGTGATCGGAAACATGCTGGTCATGTATGCCTTCTTCAGGTAGGATCAACTTTAAGCGTTTATTGTTATGAAGCTGAGGCTCTTTTTGACAGTGAAGTGTCTAAGTGAGCATCACACAAGAGTTTCTGGAGGAAAGTGTTTTACTTTTAAGGCTTTTTTTGCTTTAGAGCTCAGAAAACTTTCAAAGTACATTTAATTTCATTTCAGTCTCTTCTGCTCACAAAGGCTGTATTTATAAAAAATACAGTAAAAATTGTGAAATATTATTGCCATGTTGCTATCATGTGACACTGAAGACTGGAGTAATGATGCTGAAAATACAGCTGCGCATCACAGAAATAAATTACATTTTAACAGATATTCACATAGAAAACTGCTATTTTAAATTGTAATAATATTTAGCTATTTTTACTGTATTTTTGATTAAAAAAAATGCATTCTTGGTGAGCAGAAGAGACGTCTTTCAAAAACATTAAAGTATCTTCATTTTTACAAACTTCCCAGTGTAAAAATAATGTGGATGAAGACTGAATTTGATAAATTCATATTGAGATCTTTGATCTTAGCAAATCTGAGCACAGTTTGAGCCACTTTTAAGATCTTTTGTAATTCTTTTTTCACAATATCTCATTAAAAACTGATTTCAAGACACATATTCCAGTATACTGACTTCACTGAGGTTTGTGCCAACTGATGCTGTGAAATGTTTGGTCTTAATAACTCCTCAATCCTGTGTCACTGCAGTGTGACTCACTGCTGATTTTTCTTTTATTTTAATTACTCATACTCCTGTTTGAAGTCTAGCAGTCTTGACATGGTTTTATACTGACGGGTTTATTTTAGTCTCTACTGAGAGGGACGGTGTGCCGTCAGTAATAGATGATGACAGCAGACACACTGCAGCTTCATGGTGAGGAGCGTTTTCAAATGCGGAGGTGAACATGATAAAGTTCTCATGATTCTTTACCTAGATTTAATGTAAAACTTGTGAGTGGATGTAGAATTATGTCATTCCTGTAAATAAAGTATAAGATTAATCAAGGTTAAACAGGAGAGGTTAACTGCAGTGTGAAGTTTGTTGATAACCAATTGTCTTTATAGTTTTTCGTCAACTACATTTTTTCACAATGCTGATGATTTTGTCAATATTGATTTTATGCATCAATGAAATAAAGTTAATGTGTTTTGCACAGTTTCGCACTTTCTAACTGTTGAGAATCTCTGAGCAACAGACAGAAGTGTTTCGTTACTGAATGCATCCATGGTTTTGAACAAATGGCGTGAGTCAATGATTCAGTTACTTGCTTGGTTTCTGAATGAATCAGCTGTTTGAATGAATCATGAGTCAATGATTCAGTTACTTGCTGTGTTTCTGAATGAATCAGCTGTTTGAATGAATCATGAGTCAATGATTCAGTTACTTGCTTGGTTTCTGAATGAATCAGCTGTTTGAATGAATCATGAGTCAATGATTCAGTTACTTGCTTGGTTTCTGAATTAATCAGCTGTTTGAATGAATCATGAGTCAATGATTCAGTTACTTGCTTGGTTTCTGAATTAATCAGCTGTTTGAATGAATCATGGGTCAATGATTCAGTGACTCATTCATAAGGGCTTGCTTTGTTTCTGAATGAATCTGCCCTTTGAACTAATTGGTTGAGTGAATTATTCAATGACAAACAGTGCTGCATTTTAGTTAGATATTTAGAGTATCATTTCATTTTTTTATCATTTAATATTTCATAAAAAAAAAACATTAAATCTGTGTGTGTGTTGCTTGTTGAAACCCTAAAATCTCTCATATTAACAGGTTAATAATATATTTTCCAATGAATTTGGAGTTTTTAGAGAATTGTTTTAAAATCTTGATATTTAGTCAACTAAAGCTAGACTAAAACAATTCAGATGAGTAAAACATGACTAAGTGGCATTTTAGTGTAAAGACTATGATTAAAACCAATCCAAAGTGTGCTGTGGAAATGCACATTGGTTTATTGTGGGTAGGATACACTCTATGTGATGCATTCAGTCTAAATCCTCTAGGGCCCCTGACACACTTTTTGCATTTGTTCAGCTCTCACTCTGAAAGAGCGCTGCTCTCCTCAGTCCCATGACACTTTGTTATCGATCACAGCTCTAAAGACAAAACACACACACTTACTGTACAAGTCCTAAAGATCTGTCTCTGAGAGACAATCTTATGTAATGCATATACATATAAAAGCACATTTACTTATTATTCTTTTTATATTCTGGCTTAAGAGACTGTTCATTTAAGCTTTTTTTGGTAACACTTTACAATAAGGTTTCATTCATAAACTAAATGAGTAATTGTTTTCCCATAGCCTTTATTAATCTTATTTAATGTCTATTTCAACATTTACTAATATGTTTCTAAATTAAAAGTTAGTCCTGTTAACATTAGTTGATGCACTGTGAACTTGCATGAACAAACAATCAATAATTAGCTTTAACAATATTAACAAATACTTTAAATTATTGCTCATTGTTAGTTTATGTTAGATAGTGCATTAACTAATGAGATACAACTGTAAAGTGTTACTGATATTTTAAAGTTAAAAAACAATAAATCACTGTATTTCTATTAACTAGCATTAACCAATATTAATAAAATCTTTAAAAATACAT
Source organism: allo-octoploid hybrid of Carassius auratus x Cyprinus carpio (assembly GCA_024542945.1). Classification (NCBI taxonomy): domain Eukaryota; kingdom Metazoa; phylum Chordata; class Actinopteri; order Cypriniformes; species allo-octoploid hybrid of Carassius auratus x Cyprinus carpio. Next base: position 1,046,756 of record CM045026.1, on the reverse strand, counting down.
TGATCATTGTTAGTTTGTTAATTCATCAACTGATGTCAACAAATGAGATCATATTATAAAGTGTTACTTTTTTTTTTTCTAAGTTATGTCTTCAAGAAGCTGCTGTTTGCATTGGTCCACTAACAATATGATTGCATAATGTAATGAAATGAAGCCATGCAATTATGTAACATGATGCACACTGACTGTAAACAAAGCAAAGTGTTTTTGACCGTAATTAATCAGATGCACATGCAGGCCTGTAGGGTTTGGGAGTTTGTGGTGATCATGTGGAAGTGGAAAATATACCATCAGCTTCTCGGTGGTCGATGACAAGAGACAGAAACAAAGCCACTGACGACCTGTTTAATTCAGCAGACCCGCTGCACAACACAAGAATCAATGCCTGACTCTTTAAAAAGGCTTCTCATTTATTCTAGCGCTCATCTCCATTAACTTTACTGTGTGCTGGACAGAATTTACTAAATTTGCTTAGATGTGCATTAACAAGACCAGCTCAACAAGCTCATAACATTTATGCTTATGCTATACATACATTTTCTTTCAAATTCAGCTAGTGCAACCTCTTTTACTTCCATTAGAAGACAACGCAGTGATTATATAGTGTTTAGGTGATGCAGATCCAACGACGAATAAAACGTCCTATCATAAAAACCCCACGAGCCAGTAGGCAGCTAAGTTCCTTGAGACAGTACCTTTAACATTGTCCTTTAACATTGTCCAATATATGCAACAAAAGCACAATCCATCTCTGTCCCAGATTATGTCTGGTGTTACCTAATAAATAATCATGACTGCTGTTAATCAGATGTCAACCAGCAGCATTAACAGACTCTCATCATACTGTACAGTATGTGAGGATTTGAACCCTGACTGAGAATCACAACTCGTCCTCGTGAAGTGAGCTGCAGCGTCTCTCTGGAGGTTGTCTGTCAGCTGAGAGCTTTCTAGGAAAGGCCGTGTTGTTCCCGTGAAGTGTTGATGTCTCCTGCAGCTCTAATGCTTGATGGACGGGGATGAGGGATTCAGATGGGGGACTTTCAATCAGAGGAAATTGTGTGAACTGTGACTGTAGGATTAATGAGATGATGTCCAATCACAATGATTGTTGTGTGATGAATCACCTCAGACGCAATGTGTTGAATCAATAAACTTAACACCATCAAAGCATGTAGAAGTTTCTAGCACTGTTTCTATTTACTGCAGGTCTGTCGTCTGATTGATAGTTTTGATTTTTTTATCCAGTAAAAGCTCTTTTAGTGTAATTGTACAAATGTCCAGCTTCAGCTGGAGCTTCTGGTGTCAGATCTTGAGTGATTTTGATCAAGTAAAAGTCAGAATAACTGCAGTAATATCTCCAGATGAACTCTTACTGGACTGAAGCAGCTCAGCTTTACTTGATTCTCCATCAATCATGTTTTAGAGTCTCAAATCTGATCCTCAGGATCTTTTGAGGAGCGTTTGTTTCCAGAAGCTTTACTTTCACTGTTCCTCAGCGGAGGAATGATCTTCACAAGCCTCCAGAACATCTCACATCTTCTGAGGAGCCTTTATTGCTTCATTTCTCAATCAGCATTGGATTGCATTGCAGTAGATATTTGGATCATGTCAATCTTGTCTTAGTAAGACATATGGTTGAAGATATAGAGCAATGACTGATATTTAGTTCTTTTTATGTAAGTATCTGCTCTACTGTTATAAAGATCTCATTGATTTACATTACAAGCATCAGAATTGCATCACTTTCTGTCCACATAAATATCAGTATCTACATCTAATACAGTTTTTTTGGGGTAACAATTTATTTATTCATTTATTTTTGACTCTGAATGAAATTGAGCTGTTTTTTCCTCCATATGATTTTCCTCTATATTGGGCTATATATAAGCCATAAAAGTCTAATGGATCAAATATGATAAATAAATAAATAAAAACACATGCTAAGTTTAATATATATATATATATATATATATATATATATATATATATATATATATATTGTCTAAAGATTCAACAAACTCTTTCATTTCAATTTAATAATGCATCATGCAAAATGCACTCCTTACCTTTATATATCTTTGAATTTATATAGAGATATATTCCAGTTATCACTAACTGCATAGTTTGATCATATGAAAGTGAAAATAATTGTGTGAAATATCTGTGCATTAAAGGTTTAAAGGAGTGTGAGGTAATGCATGTGTTTGGTTGGTCAAAGTCAATGAGTTTAGCTGATGTTTTGAGGAAATGGCCATAAATAACACGCCTTTGCTTTACATCTACTATGAGCTTCTGATACTGGGATTGTGACTGGAGGTACTTTTTTGTGTTTCAGTAACAAGAAACTACGGACGCCTCCGAACTACTTCATCTTTAATCTGGCAGTGAGCGACTTCCTCATGGCCATCACTCAGTCACCCATCTTCTTCGTCAACTGCATGTACAAGGAATGGGTGTTTGGTGAAATGGGTACCTAATTTCCCATCCTCCACATCAAGACGCTTAGTTACTTAAACCCTATTGTAGAAACATAATACAAACCATTGACAAATTGTTAATGTTAAGCTTCCATCTAATCCGAGATCTGTGTTATTGGAGGATGAATCAGTTCTTCAACTTGATCAAAGGAAGAATTTACATTTAGTTAAGTTGGCTCTGATAGCAGCAAAGAAATGTATAGTTATAAAATGGAAATCAGAAGAACCAAGTCATATTGAACGGCTTAGAAAACTTTCCGGTAACACTTTATACAATACGGTGACACTAATATGCATTAATTCATGCTTAACTAATGCACAGATAATCATGAGTTAATGTATAACTCATAAAGAACTAAACCATTTATTAATAATTACTGCATAAACAACAAATGAAGATTCTATATGAGTCACAGATTATGTAATCGATAAATTGTTATTAGTGAAATGTGTCATAAAGTATTAATTCCCTAATAACATATTATATTAACTAATAGCGTAAATGCATGTGTTAATTACCACAATGGGTCGAAGTCATGCATTTCAACTTCTAGTTGTCTGCTTTAATTAATCATTAGCTAATGATTTGCAAAGATATCATTATCTTATGACTTGTTGAGGCACATGACTAGCTAACTAATTCAAAATCCATAACCACAATGACATATTACTTTACAATTAGTTAATAGTTCTGTGCCTCTACAAGTAAAGTCATAACGTAATGGTACCTTTGGAAATCATCAGCTAATGATTAATTAAAGCAGACAACTGGAAGCTGAAGTACATAATTTTGACCACTGTGGTAATTAACAAATTAATTTACATCATTAGTTAATATAATATTTTATTAAGGAACTTATGCATTATGACACATTTAACTTATAACAATTTATTTATTACTTAATCTATGAATCATATAGAATGTTCATTAGTTGCTGATGTAGTAATCATTAATAAATGGTTTAGTTCTTCATGAGTTATACATTAACTCGTTATTATCTGTTCATTAGAATCAGAATCAGAATCAGAATGAGCTTTATTGCCAGGTATGTTTACACATACGAGGAAATTGTTTTCGTGACAGAAGCTCCGCAGTGCAACAGAATGACAGCGACAGAACAAAAAACACACAATAAAAGAATAAAAAATACAAAAAAAAAACCAATAAGTAGGTAAGGAATGACAATATACAAATTGACAATTGTATGGCAGATATATTACAATGAGCAGTTATGTATGTACAGGTATATTATATGCAAAAAAAAAAAAAAAAAAAAAAAAAAAAAAAAAAAAATATATATATATATATATATATATATATATATATATATATATATATAAGTGTACACTAAGTATGTGTGTTAGATAAATAAGTGTATGTGTCTGTAAATAGAAATAGTGTAATGTGTTCCACAGTTATTAGTTAAAACATGAATTATTTGCATGTTTGTGCACCTGTATTGTGGAGTGTTACCAACTTTCCTGTCAAAAAAAAAAACCAAACAAACAAAAAAAAACCTTTTTAATCTAAAAAAAAAAAAAAAGAAGTCTTCAATGTTAAAAAAGATTTGGGGCGCATTTATTGCATACATGAATAATTTGGATGTTACATTGACTGTTGATGTTATAATGTATCCCTTCTTTACTTTAACTTCTTTATTTATTATTATTATTATTGTTATTTATTTATGTATTTATTTTTATTATTATTCTTTTGTTTTTATTTATTTATTCATTTTATTTTATACGTCAGCTCAATGCCTCGCAACAATCTTCATTTAAGTGTTTTGTCTAGCGAGGGTGGTATAGGTTGGAAAATAACGTTTATTTATATATTGAACTGATTCTGTAAATTGTTGATGTGAGAATAATAAATATATTTATTAAAAAACGACGCTTACTCTGTTTCCACATCACACATCTGCTTCTCCACGCAGGTTGTAAGATGTATGCCTTTTGTGGTGCCCTGTTTGGAATCACATCCATGATCAACCTTCTGGCCATTTCCATCGACCGCTACGTCGTGATCACCAAACCCCTGCAGGCCATCCGCTGGACGTCCGGACGCCGGACACTCATTATCATCCTCCTGGTCTGGATCTACTCTCTGTGCTGGAGTCTGGCACCCCTCGTGGGATGGAGTGAGTTTAGTGTTCATTTTGTCAGCTATTTTGTTTTAGTCAACTAAAAGTCTCACCACTTTAGTCTAGTTTTAGTCAAATAAAATCTGAAGTAATTTAGTCTAGTTTTAGTCAAATAACGTCTGAAGTATGTTAGTCTAGGTTTAGTTTATTAAAATCTGAAGTATTTTAGTCTAGTTTTAGTTTATTAAAATCTGAAGTATTTTAGTCTAGTCTTAGTTTATTAAAATCTGAAGTATTTTAGTCTAGTTTTAGTCAAATAAAGTCTGAAGTATTTTAGTCTAGTCTTAGTTTATTAAAATCTGAAGTATTTTAGTCTAGTTTTAGTTTATTAAAATCTGAAGTATTTTAGTCTAGTTTTAGTCAAATAACGTCTGAAGTATGTTAGTCTAGTTTCAGTTTATTAAAATCTGAAGTATTTTAGTCTAGTTTTAGTCAAATAACGTCTGAAGTATTTTAGTCTAGTTTTAGTCAAATAAAGTCTGAAGTATTTTAGTCTAGTTTTAGTCAAATAACGTCTGAAGTATTTTAGTCTAGTTTTAGTCAAAGAAAATCTGAAGTATTTTAGTCTAGTTTTAGTCAAATAACATCTGAAGTATGTTAGTCTAGTTTTAGTTTATTAAAATCTGAAGTATTTTAGTCTAGTTTTAGTCAAAGAAAATCTGAAGTATTTTAGTCTAGTTTTAGTCAAATAACGTCTGAAGTAATTTAGTCTAGTTTAATCAAATAACGTCTGAAGTATGTTAGTCTAGTTTTAGTTTATTAAAATCTGAAGTATTTTAGTCTAGTTTTAGTCAAAGAAAATCTGAAGTATTTTAGTCTAGTTTTAGTCAAATAACGTCTGAAGTATGTTAGTCTAGTTTTAGTTTATTAAAATCTGAAGTATTTTAGTCTAGTTTTAGTCAAAGAAAATCTGAAGTATTTTAGTCTAGTTTTAGTCAAATAACGTCTGAAGTATGTTAGTCTAGTTTTAGTTTATTAAAATCGGAAGTATTTTAGTCTAGTTTTAGTCAAATAACGTCTGAAGTATGTTAGTCTAGTTTCAGTTTATTAAAATCTGAAGTATTTTAGTCTAGTTTTAGTTTATTAAAATCTGAAGTATTTTAGTCTAGTTTTAGTCAAATAAAGTCTGAAGTATTTTAGTCTAGTCTTAGTTTATTAAAATCTGAAGTATTTTAGTCTAGTTTTAGTCAAATAACGTCTGAAGTATGTTAGTCTAGTTTTAGTTTATTAAAATCTGAAGTATTTTAGTATAGTTTTAGTCAAAGAAAATCGGAAGTATTTTAGTCTAGTTTTAGTTTATTAAAATCTGAAGTATTTTAGTCTAGTTTTAGTCAAAGAAAATCTGAAGTATTTTAGTCTAGTTTTAGTCAAATAACGTCTGAAGTATGTTAGTCTAGTTTTAGTTTATTAAAATCTGAAGTATTTTAGTCTAGTTTTAGTCAAATAACGTCTGAAGTATGTTAGTCTAGTTTTAGTTTATTAAAATCTGAAGTATTTTAGTCTAGTTTTAGTCAAATAACGTCTGAAGTATTTTAGTCTAGTTTTAGTTTATTAAAATCTGAAGTATTTTAGTCTAGTTTTAGTCAAATAACGTCTGAAGTATGTTAGTCTAGTTTCAGTTTATTAAAATCTGAAGTATTTTAGTCTAGTTTTAGTCAAATAACGTCTGAAGTATGTTAGTCTAGTTTCAGTTTATTAAAATCTGAAGTATTTTAGTCTAGTTTTAGTCAAATAACGTCTGAAGTATGTTAGTCTAGTTTCAGTTTATTAAAATCTGAAGTATTTTAGTCTAGTTTTAGTCAAATAACGTCTGAAGTATGTTAGTCTAGTTTTAGTTTATTAAAATCTGAAGTATTTTAGTATAGTTTTAGTCAAAGAAAATCGGAAGTAATTTAGTCTAGTTTTAGTTTATTAAAATCTGAAGTATTTTAGTCTAGTTTTAGTCAAAGAAAATCTGAAGTATTTTAGTCTAGTCTTAGTTTATTAAAATCTGAAGTATTTTAGTCTAGTTTTAGTCAAATAATGTCTGAAGTATGTTAGTCTAGTTTTAGTTTATTAAAATCTTAAGTATTTTAGTCTAGTTTTAGTCAAATAATGTCTGAAGTATGTTCGTCTAGTTTTAGTTTATTAAAATCTTAAGTATTTTAGTCTAGTTTTAGTCAAATAACGTCTGAAGTATTTTAGTCTAGTTTTAGTCAAATAACGTCTGAAGTATGTTAGTCTAGTTTCAGTTTATTAAAATCTGAAGTATTTTAGTCTAGTTTTAGTCAAATAACGTCTGAAGTATGTTAGTCTAGTTTTAGTTTATTAAAATCTGAATTATTTTAGTCTAGTTTTAGTCAAATAAAGTCTGAAGTATTTTAGTCTAGTCTTAGTTTATTAAAATCTGAAGTATTTTAGTCTAGTTTTAGTCAAATAACGTCTGAAGTATGTTAGTCTAGTTTTAGTTTATTAAAATCTGAAGTATTTTAGTATAGTTTTAGTCAAAGAAAATCGGAAGTATTTTAGTCTAGTTTTAGTTTATTAAAATCTGAAGTATTTTAGTCTAGTTTTAGTCAAAGAAAATCTGAAGTATTTTAGTCTAGTTTTAGTCAAATAACGTCTGAAGTATGTTAGTCTAGTTTTAGTTTATTAAAATCTGAAGTATTTTAGTCTAGTTTTAGTCAAATAACGTCTGAAGTATGTTAGTCTAGTTTTAGTTATTAAATCTGAAGTATTTTAGTCTAGTTTTAGTCAAATACGTCAGTATTTTAGTCTAGTTTTAGTCAAATAACGTCTGAAGTATGTTAGTCTAGTTTCAGTTTATTAAAATCTGAAGCATTTTAGTCTAGTTTTAGTCAAATAACGTCTGAAGTATGTTAGTCTAGTTTCAGTTTATTAAAATCTGAAGTATTTTAGTCTAGTTTTAGTCAAATAACGTCTGAAGTATGTTAGTGTAGTTTCAGTTTATTAAAATCTGAAGTATTTTAGTCTAGTTTTAGTCAAATAACGTCTGAAGTATGTTAGTCTAGTTTTAGTTTATTAAAATCTGAAGTATTTTAGTATAGTTTTAGTCAAAGAAAATCGGAAGTAATTTAGTCTAGTTTTAGTTTATTAAAATCTGAAGTATTTTAGTCTAGTTTTAGTCAAAGAAAATCTGAAGTATTTTAGTCTAGTCTTAGTTTATTAAAATCTGAAGTATTTTAGTCTAGTTTTAGTCAAATAATGTCTGAAGTATGTTAGTCTAGTTTTAGTTTATTAAAATCTTAAGTATTTTAGTCTAGTTTTAGTCAAATAATGTCTGAAGTATGTTCGTCTAGTTTTAGTTTATTAAAATCTTAAGTATTTTAGTCTAGTTTTAGTCAAATAACGTCTGAAGTATTTTAGTCTAGTTTTAGTCAAATAACGTCTGAAGTATGTTAGTCTAGTTTCAGTTTATTAAAATCTGAAGTATTTTAGTCTAGTTTTAGTCAAATAACGTCTGAAGTATGTTAGTCTAGTTTTAGTTTATTAAAATCTGAATTATTTTAGTCTAGTTTTAGTCAAAGAAAATCGGAAGTATTTTAGCAGGGCCGTCGCCAGAACAAACCAAATGGGGGGGCATTTAATTTTCATAGGGGGGCACAGTTTTTTAATGATCTGAGACAGACTATAACAACAACCCATATTAGGCTATAACTAAAATAGACCACAATAGTCTTGTTTTGTTCAATTATTCAAATAAAATACTTCACCGTATGAGCTCAACGTCTCTGTTTATTGTCTCTTAACATTTCCAAATTTAGCTAGTAGCCTATATTATTTTGTTAATCTGCATTGTTCGTCACATACACAACACAGTGCCATCTAGTGGCTTTCTTAAGTAACATGAACAATCAACGTAACTTATATCATTACAAGTCCAACCTAAAACTACACCAAAACCAATTTGATTTATGACTCTACACTTCATAAATATTTTCGGTCCTTCATTTCCAAGATCATCAATGGCCTGCAGCTTTGGCCCAGTCACAGCCACAGCGACGGCAATCACGTCATCACTAGTAGTAGGCCCATTCATAATTACACCCGCTGCTCTGTCTACGCTGTGAACTTGTGTCTCATTAGACAAATTCTCCAATCCTACCATCTCATTAGCTCCAGAGTCGTCTCCACACACGTTGGTGTTGGTCAAAGTCGTCTTTGTCACCGACGAATCTTTAAACCACTTTCTTATATTCATACTGTAGCTTTTCTGTACAAAACCGCCAAAAATTTATTCTGAGATCGCATGCAATGCGCAGCTCAGCTGCGCAAAGGAATTACGCATAAACAATACTGTATGCTTAACTAAATGAATTGCATGATTTATATATATATATATATATATATATATATATATATATATATATATATATATATATATATACATACACACAAACTGCATATTGTAATTTGAATAAATAAAACTACTAACACAAAAATAACATATTGAAAGGTCTGCTGCTGGAGACTTGCCATTGGCTGTTGTATTTGAATAATTAATAAGGTAGGTCTTTGCAAGGTTTGGGTGCTGTTTTGGGATGTTTAAACAGTCATTTAGGAATATAATTATATTTAAAATTATGTTCTGTGTAATAATGCGTTGAATAATGAATTGTCTGAATCATTTCTGAAGGTAATGTGTTATGCATTTCTAATGTTACCGTTGTAGTGATTACTGTTCCTGTGAGCTAGGTTCTGCTGAAAGAACATCAAAATCACAATGATCTCAATCGATGTCATATATCAAACGTTAAACATCTAAAGAGGCAATCACACTAAATTTTGAACGTGCGGAATTTTTTCGGACGCCGCTGCGAATATGGGTGGGAGCAGGTCTCTCCTCAGTTATCACAACATGGATTTATGTGCTTGTATACTGTGTCTTTTGCGATGGCGTCGAAAGCGTTTTATTGTTTTACTCTCTGTCTGTCTTTCTCTCTATATAAATACATACACATTAAGCAATAAAAAATTATAAAATGTGTTCTCATTCAAATGTACCATCTGTTCCTGTTTCCATTTCCATTGACACTGCGAACCATGCAGCTTTTTTTTTTAATAATCTTTTAAAGATGTGTTACGTAAAATAGGATGCTGCGCTATGGCTAAAATTAGCGCTTCCTTAATTTTTGAATTTCTGTACAGAGAGGTCACGCAGTGACGTATCGATTTTTTAATGGTCCCACGTCTTCAAGTGATGCGAATTCGCAGGTCAGAGTTCCCCAAACTTGAACTTTGGAACGCAGCGAAATGCGAAATTTTTCGCATGAGCTTGCGTTTGCGGTCTGACGCATTCGCATGCGTATGAATGGAAGTCAATGGAACGAAAAGTGCATTGTGACCGCCCCTTGATGCAAGTTTGCGTAATTGTCCTGTGCATTACATTTAGGGGGGCACAGTAAGTCATTTGGGGGGGCACTGCCCCCCAATGCCCCCCCTTGACGACGGGCCTGTATTTTAGTCTAGTTTTAGTCAAATAACGTCTGAAGTATTTTAGTCTAGTTTTAGTCAAATAACGTCTGAAGTATTTTAGTCTAGTTTTAGTCAAATAACGTCTGAAGTATGTTAGTCTAGTTTCAGTTTATTAAAATCTGAAGTATTTTAGTCTAGTTTTAGTCAAATAACATCTGAAGTATGTTAGTCTAGTTTTAGTTTATTAAAATCTGAAGTATTTTAGTCTAGTTTTAGTCAAAGAAAATCGGAAGTATTTTAGTCTAGTTTTAGTCAAATAACGTCTGAAGTATTTTAGTCTAGTTTTAGTCCATTAAAACATGACATTTTAGCAATAAGATTATTATTAATTAACTGTACAGCAGTGTTTCATTTAGTCAAGTCAAGTCACCTTTATTTATATAGCGCTTTTAACAATACAGATTGTGTCAAAGCAGCTTTACTGTATTAATTAGGAAAATAGTGTGTAATAATGCAGAAGGACAATAGTAAACACTCAATTTTTAGTTGAATTCAGTGATGTCATCATTCAGCTCAGTTCAGTTTAAATAGTATCTGTGCGATCAAGTTGACGATATCGCTGGAAATGAAGTCTCCCCAACTAAGCAAGCCAGAGGAACCAAACTCCATCGGTGACAGAATGGAGAAAAAACCCTTGGGAGAAACCAGGCTCAGTCGGGGGGGCAGTTCTTTTAGTCTTAGTCTTACTCAAATGTACATTTTAGTTATTAACATATTTAGTCAACCTTGTCATGTTTTTGTCAAGTTTTAGTCAACAAAATGTTTAAACATTATAGTCTAGTTTCAGTCAATGAAATCGTGGTCACAATTTCGTCATGTTGTGAAATTGGTTAAACTGATAAAAAATTATTTTTGCTCAAAATTATAATTGTAATAATTGTCATTTGAGAAATTAACTTTTGCATTTTAGGTATTGCACTTTCACCAGTTAGCCCAAATATCACCTAATATGCATGGTTTATTTTACATCATCTAGTGTACTGATTTATTATATAGGCTTTTTAAAATTAATATCAGACTTATGCACTCTCTCTGTATACATTATGAAAACTGGTAAAAAAAAACCACACAAAAAAACATATATTGTAACAGTGAAATTCCTAATATAAATCCCACTTAATCCAAATTGCAATAGCTTCTGTTTCTCTATTAAAGCAACAGCGGTTGAGTAAGTGCATTTATTCAGCAACCAAAAAAGCAAACAATATAGTCAAGATCTCATGACAGAACACAGACCGGCTAAGTGACACTTTCATTAGATCGCTAAACTCCATCTTGTTTGACGTGTTTTCACATCATCGGCTGCCACACTTTCACAATAAAGAGTGACTGCGTGTGCGTGGTTGCCAGATTGCAAAAAATAAGCAACTCTTTTGAAAAAATTTGAACTCAAACTTGATATCAGTACATGGGAAAAAACTCATCAACAAACATTTTGCATCATAGTTTTGGTTGACAAAAATTGACACTAAGTGCAACGTCTTTCGTTTGCCTTTGGATGAGACAACAATTTTTTTTTGAGTTTCTTGACTCTTGTTTCTTGTTTTTCTTGGACAGGTTCCTATATCCCAGAAGGCCTCATGACGTCCTGCACATGGGACTATGTGACATCCACGCCGGCGAACAAGAGCTACACTTTGATGCTCTGCTGCTTTGTGTTCTTCATCCCTCTTGGAATCATCTCTTACTGCTACTTCTTCATGTTCCTCGCCATTCGGAGCGCAAGCAGGTACAGCGTCAACCAGGTTCCTACATGATTTCCATTTCAACATCTCATACCTTTTCAGATTTATTTGTAGATTTTTCACTATATTTGATAAATGGCTTTAAAATCCTTTTACATGCATGCAAAATACTGACTAGTTTGTTGCCAGATAATTGTTGGAAAATTGTAGCTACGGCAGTAACTGTAGCAAGTGTTATTTTAGTATCATTGATTTACTATTTTAGTTTTTGTTAATATTTTGCATTAGATTTAATTTTTTTTATTTTCAGTTTTCATAAGAATTTTAATTAAATTATAAGTAATTTTGTTGGGTGTTTTTGTCATTATTATTATTATTATTAATAATAAAAAAAGATGTCTATATTGGTTTATTTTCTATTTATTAATTTTAGTTATTTTAGTATTTCAACTTAAATGAAAATGAGTTATAATTTTAATATATATTTTATTTTATTTTATTTCAGTTAATGTTTAGTTTATTTCAAGTTTTATTATTATTATTATTATTATTATTATTATTATTATTATTATTATTAATGGTTTTAGTTTTAGGTAAGGATAATAACAAACCCATACAAATTCAATGTAAAGAACTGTATTAAAACTGCAATGCTAAACTACAGGATTACATCTGACGAACTTTTACACTTTCACTAACTGCATGCATTTTAAATATTCTTATTATTTTTTTTAACATATTATTTACATTGATTTACATTATATACATTAAATGCACATTATATATTTAATTGACATAAATTAACATTATATACATTTAAAATGTTAAAAGAAAATATTCTCACTGATTGCATTTATTTAGAAAGCATTATTTTATTATTAAGTATTTAATATACTGTCCAATAAAATAATGCTTGCTCTACACTGAAAAAAACCTATAACCGAAAAAGCATAACATCTTATTTAACTGGTTTCATTCAAGCCAGAAATTTTATCACTGAATCAGCCTAAATGCATGAATTGATACCAAGAAAACTATTCTTTAATGTGAAATTAGGTGGAAATATATTGCAGGTTACCACTTTTTATAAATTCACTGATCAATTAATTTATTATCAGGCATTCACACCCCTAAAGTATTGATCCATATAGCATTATTTGACATTATTTTCAGCATTATTTTCAGCATGTCATCTGTAAATACTGATATGTTATGAAATATCTGTTGTCAATATTGAATCTGATTCAATTCAATTCAAGTTTATTTGTATAGCACTTTTCCTGATATAAATCATTGCAAAGCAGCTTTACAGAAAATGTAAGTTTTCATTTTAAAGTTTTATATTTAGTAGTAGCTTATCAGTGATAGTCTGATCTAAATGATTGTGCGTTTCCTTTAAAACGTGTGCCTAGAATTCATTCAGTCATGTTAAACAATCACTAAACATTTGGCTGCCTGCTCCAAACACCATGAACAACAGTTCTTAATATGTGACCCTGGAGCACAAAAGCAGTCTTAAGTCGCTGGGGTATATTTGTAGCAATAGCCAAAAATACATTGTATGGGTCAAAATTATCAATTTTTCTTTTATGTGAAAAATCAGTAGGATATTAAGTAAAGATAACTTTCCATGAAGATATTTAGTAACTTTTCTACTGTAAATATCAAAACTTAATTTTTGATTAGTAATATGCATTGCTAAGAACTTCATTTGAACAACTTTAAAGATGATTTTCTCAATATTTAGAATTTTTTATTTTGCACCCTCAGATTCCAGATTTTCAAAATATTGTCCTATCATAACAAACCATATTGCAGGGTCACATATTTAAAAAAACAGAATAGAGACAATGGAGACATAAATATTTGTCCATACACTGTTTTGTTTTTCTGCACACGCATATTGGGCTCAAGATCGCCATGATAAACAATCAGGACAGGTTATGGCAAGACGTCTGGTCACCCTAACTGGGATGTCCCCATATGCTGTACATGTCATTCTTGGAAAAAAGTCCCATCATCCATCTTCTTGTCTATACAGAGATCTGGAGAAGCTGGGCAGTCATGTGAGGAAGACAGCGCTCATCCAGCAGCAGTCCATAAAGACCGAGTGGAAGCTGGCGAAGATCGCGTTCGTGGTCATCATTGTGTTCGTTCTGTCCTGGTCTCCTTACGCCTGCGTCACTCTCATCGCCTGGGCAGGGTACAGTAACTATGTTTCCATCCAAAGTTACGAATTAAACTTGTGCGCAAAATTGGAATATCACATAAAGCATTTGCGAATAAAGCACTGCTTCCATCCAGTAAGTTGTCTTGTTTTCTAGTATAAATAGCTAAGAATTCTTGAATCAAGATGAATTTACTATACAAGTAAATGTTAGTTTTTGCTTAAAACAAGCAAAAATATACTAATGTAGCAAGAAAAATAATCTTGTTTAGCCTTTGGATTAACATTATTTTTCAAACCTCATTGGCAGATATTTTTATTTTTTATTATGTAGAAGTGTTTCCATCACAGTTTATGCACGTTTTCTTATTGGATAAGAAATTTATCCAAATTAGTTAAGTGCATAAGTTCTTTAAGCGCTTTTTTTGAATTTATATACATCTTGTCACTTCCATCCAGCATCTTTTTATGCAATATTCCAAAATGTGCATAAAAATAGGTGGATGGAAACACCAAGATGTGCTAGTAGCATCTGCTTGAAATGAGTTTTGTGTCATTGGTTTGACGGTTGGTTAGTTGTTTTCCAGTGCATAGCGCATAGAACTAAATGCAGATGTGTAGTTATTATTTTGACAGATTTGTAGAAATGTAACATTGCAGCAGTGTCTCATCAATGGATGCTCTGCAGTGAATGGGTGCCATCAGAATGAGAGTCCAAACAGCTGATAAAAACATCACAATAATCCACAAGTATCCATCAGTTACATCTTGAGAAGACAAAAGCTGAAACAAATCCAGCATTAAGGCTGCGTTTACGATGGCCACTCGATGTGAATTAAATAAATAATTTTAACAGCATGGCCGTTTAAAACCAGAGGGTCTACCATGTGCATAGTAAAGCGATCACTGCAGACAATCCTTTTGGTTAAACAGATATTGGATACCAGTCGTGTCTAAAGTCAGTGTAATCAAGTGGGCCAAAAAATAGGATATGGTCAAAAGATGGGATCTGTTCATTAAGACTAGTAGTGTACACTCTTAAAAATAAAGGTGCTTAAAAGGTTCTTCTCAGCGATGCCATAGAAGAGCCAGTTTTGGTTCCACAAAGAACCATTCAGTCAAAGATTCTTTAAAGAACCATCTCTTTCTTACCTTTTTATAATCTGAAGAGTGTTCTTTTGACTGTAATGCAATGCTACATATTTACCTCATTTAGCAACTTGTCAGCAACTACTTTATTTCAAGTAAAAACTTTAGAAAAAAACACAAGGTGGAATTACTGATGTATTTTATGTTGTAGAACAAAATTTGAAAATATCTTGAGTTTGTGTTCACCACAGATCTTATTTCAGGCAATCAACAAGCCATTCATAATGGATGATGGAAGTAGAAGTGCTAAAATGCTCTATAAAAATGGAATTATATTACACACATTTGTATTTAACGGTTTGTTCCTAAACTGTGATGGCCAGTTCGACGTAGTTCATCTATCCTCTCGAAGAAGTGTTCAGATTCACGTGTAGTCTATCAAAGGGAGTCCAACCACGCAGAAGATCGGAGACTTTCTCAGAATTCCAGGGTGAAGAGAAGTCCTTTTATAGAAGTACTGTCCGCAGCAAAAGACAGGGTTTATCAGCTGAATTAAAGGCTGCTGGGTTCACTGAGGCGATGAGGACTGCGTAGGGCGAACCAGCTTGATGCTAACACCTCTGCGTAAGCGTCAGAGTTCAGTGTTCTGGAGGATAGACATAATCAGGCATGTGATTCTTTCCGCTCAGCTCACAACACCTCTAGGTCACTTCCATGTCATGTAAACAGCCACTGCAGGGGTCACCGGATCCTCCTGACCGCTCACAAACATCTTCTCACAATTTATGTCTTGGTTTCTAGTACAAATACACTACAAAAAATTATTTTCAGATTTAGTATTTTATCTCGTTTTCCAGTTCAAATATCTAAACATTCTTAATTCAAAATAAATTAGCTTGAGAAGCAAAATGACTTCAGATATAAAGCTGCTCTCTGAAAAACTCTAACAAAATAAAGTGAGTTTATGCTTAAAACAAGAGAAAAATATAGTTTTTGTTTCTGTGAATTAGGTTTATTTGTATCTCAACCCTATTGACAGATATTTTTCTTGTTTTAATCTAACTTTATTTTGATAATTTTCTGGGATATTTGCAATGAAAATAGACTATATATATATATATATATATATATATATATATTTTTTTTTTTTTTTTTTTTTTTTTCTGCAGTATGTCTAAACATTCTTAAAGTGAGATACATTTGCTTGACAAACAAAATGACTTACAGTAAGATATTAAGTCTTGGTTTCTAAAAAAAAAAATATATGAAAATTAAGTGAGTTTATTTTTAAAACAAGTACAAAAGTATTTGTCAGTGGGGTCAGAAAAATAAGAATTAAGTTTGTTTGTCTGACCCCACTGGCAAACATTTTTTCTTGTTTTAAGCATTAACTCACTTAATTTTGATCTTTAAATATTTACTTATAACAAGAAAGAAATATTTTAATTCAAAGGGAGAGCTAGATTATTTTTCCTACCCCACTGAAAGCTATTTTTTCTTGTTTTAAGCATAAACTCACTTAATTTTTATACAGTTTCTCAGAAAGCAAGACTTTATATTTCAAGTTATTTTGCTTCTTAAATAAATGTATTTTGATTTAAGAATATTTAGATATTTGGACTGTGAAACAAGACAGAAATACTCATCAAGATAATCAGCTTTTGCAGTGTAAAACTGACATCACACTTTCAATAACCATAAAAACTGCACACCAGGACTGCAAGCGTTCAGGCAACGTTTCCTTGTGAATAATGCTTGCAGAAAAGACCAGCATGAGTTTCTGTGAGGCAGGGATGTGCTATGTCTAGAGCTGAAGATGTGCTTTGGTTATTGTTTTTATGGTTCAGGTACAGCCACGTTCTCACTCCGTACTCCAAGGCAGTTCCCGCAGTGATTGCCAAAGCATCAGCCATCTACAATCCCTTCATCTACGCCATCATACGCTCCAAATACAGGTTCGTTCGAGTGCAGTCGTCTTAGCAGCCACACGATACGGACACAATATGTGACGCATCTATGTTTCTGACTGATTCACAGAGACACGCTGGCTGAGAAGGTGCCGTGTCTGCATTTTCTTTCCCAGTCATCACGGAAAGACTGCATCTCGGTGTCCAACAGCGAATCTTCCTTCAAGGAGCCCATGCTCAGCCGACAGTCATCAGGGTCAAAGGTCAAGTTCCAGCGAGTCTCCTCTATGTCCACCGCAGACACGGTTAGTATTTTACTACGAGGACACTGAATTTAGTTCAAGACTGCATGACCACATTGTTCAGATTGCACAATATTACGAATGTGATGCTTTGTATTTATAATATAATGCAAAGCCAGCACTAAATCAAGGAGATATTGTTATTGTTATTATTTTGTAAAATAGATATGACCAGGTGTACAGTGGTGGCCAAAATGATTAGAACACTAGTATTCTCAGCAGCTAAAAAAATATTTTAAGTCAGTTATCTCTATTTTTTGCTGTAGTGTGTCAGTAGGAAATATCAGTTTACATTTCCAAGCATTATTTTTTCCATTAATTGTAATAATCCAGTGAGACTAATCTAGCCATTGCTGCTGATACAGAGTTAAACCAAATCATAAATAAATGCACTTATAATGCTAAAATCTGCTTACAGCATATGTTATTTGTGCAGCAGCAGAAATGTTAAAATTGACTGTGCATTATATAGTATAATGTTTAAAGTTGCTCTGATTTTACCAGCGTAAGACATGAACTACTTCAAGAACAGGCTGAAAGAAAAGCAAATGCTCTTTCTTATTAATTATATTGTATTTTATCTGTCTACCTACTTCTTATACAACCAAGATGAGTCTGTGTTGATATGCAGTTCATGTTCTGGGATTATAGACCTTAATTGATACCTTTTCTACTACGTGATCGTTTGTTAAAGTTACTTGTTGTTTGCTAAAGGCTGGATTAGTCTGGATGTTTCAACTCTTGTTTCTGAAAGTCAGAGGCAGATTCTGAGTAGTCAGAGATGACAGATTTCACAGAAAATTGCATTGTGTATGATGGACAAAGATTATTTTAAAATGTAAGACTTTGATTCCATCAAGTTATATCTCTGTAAATTTGTTGTATGTTTTGGGTGACAAGACATTTTGAGAACTTTTGATAATTTGATAATGCATTGTGGAGATATTCACTCCTTATCTGAATCTTTACATACTGTATAATTGCATAGTGTCAATATAGACACATACTGTATGTGGCCCCTAAAGTTACTGTTTAATAAATAATCTTTAAAAATTATTTAAAGAACTGCAAAATCTGGTTGTATGAAAGCGCAGATAATTGCATTTTATCATTTTAACTGCATGCCAGCTGTTACTCTGTGTTTGCTAAGTTACTTTTGCACAGATTTCTGCCCCGATTTGCAGTCTGAACGGTTCAACTCTCTAAAAAAGAATCCCACCTATTTAAGTTAAAAACTTAAGTTCAGTTGCTGCCTTGAATTAAATATAATAAAATTGGCTTTACAAGTCATTAGAAGTCAACTGAAATCAAATTGAATCTCTTATAACTTAAAAAATGAAAATTGGACTTATTGATCATATCTGCAGATTTTGGCCATTTGGTGTTGACATATTTTGTGTAAAACTGTGTACTAGTCAATGATAGACGCAATCATTTTTTAGCTTCAGATTTTAAATCTATCCAGTTGGAGGAAATCAGACATGAAACAATCAAACATTGTAAAAAATGGCTGTTTTTTATGTCAAATGTGTCAGTGTACATTATATTGCATGTGCTGTAGGTCTGGAGTGATGTAGAATTTCCTGTGGACCAAAGGACTCTCAGAAACTCACATTCGGCCAATCTGCTGAGAGATGAAGAATGGAAGACACAAACTAAACAGGGCAAGACGAAGAACAAGAGGCGACAAGAGGAAAACCACAGTGAAGAGAAGGTAAGGTATTTACTTCACGAGCAGTAAACATCATTATTTAGATCATTATTAGTCATGGATTCTCAGGAAACTGATTAAATTCACAGCGTGGCTGTAACGTACACTCTAATGTACATACGCGATTCCATAGAAGAACCGATTTTGGTTCCCCAAAGAACCTTTCAGTGAACAGTTCTGTAAAGAATCATTTTTTTATTAGTGTGAGAATCATTTTAATAATTTAAAGAATCCTTCTGCAATTTAAAGGAACCTTTTTGCATGGGAATGGTTATACACTCTTAAAAATAAATGTTCTTCTTTATTGGCTTCTATGGTTTCTTGAAGATCCTTTAACCTCCATCCACAGAATCTGCACTTTTGCAACATTTATTTTTAGGAGTGTATGGGTGTTAAAGTTCAATGGCAATAAAATCGCTTTTACTTCTCTAACAAGACTCAGTCTAACAAGTAAAATGTGTAGGCTACAGGTTTGTTACAATAACACTAATAGAATAAATCAGTTACTTATTAGAATGATCTCCTCCGATAGATCAAGCTGCGCGTCGCATTGCATTCTTCTTAAATACAAATCTTATTCCTCACAGCGTGTTTTCTTCCAAAAACAAAAAGTTGCTGAAATGAACTTGATGAATCTTCATGCTTTGTTTACGGAGGTGATGTGGGTGTTTACATGCTTGTGCGTCTCACGTGAATATTTATCATATAAAAGTCGGGCTCGGCCTGTGGGCGTGATCACATTACAGATAATGAGCACAGATGGGAAAGACTACACATCGTTTTGGTTTCATACAGATAACAGAGAATATTTGTTTTCTTAAGACTTACTTCATTTAAAAGTAGACACTTCAAGCTTTCTATAGATATCTCTCTCGTGTCTGTGTGTCAAGTATTCGCTGAGTTTGGGTTCATTTTATTGACGCGTTTCAAAAAGAAGTTAGCGGAGACTGAGACGGCTGAAAGCGCACCCTGTTTATTTTCTTTATTTTACAAAAGCACAATGTTTTGTTGATATTGTGAGTGTACACAAATAAAAGTAGACCCGTTACAGATTCAAAAGATGTATTACTCTTATGTGGATGATCAAAAATAACAGAGCATTTTAAGTTCTTTGCACGGGAAAAATGCAAGTGATTCCGCCGGTGACACTGTCGACCCAAGAAGCTTCAGATTTCCCAAGAACCCAGCGTTAAGGGACCACTGGATGCAGTTTGATGCTCTAGGGCAGAAACGGAGTTGTGCAAGTGTGTTTATTCCTGTCATTTCGGTGACAAATTAATTAAAATTTAAGTAACGTTTTTGTCCATGTTTTATTTATGCAATGTCACAGCTTGCAGACGATCGCTACGCAAAAGCTGCGCGTGCTTGTGTCTCTTTAGCTCTGCCCAAAGCATGGCATATACTGTAGGTTCTCAAGATTAACATGAGGTTGGCAAAAACTGAGTGTGTTCTGTCCCCTTTAAAAACAAAGGTTCTTTATTGGCTTTGATGGTTCCATAAAGAACCTTTAGCATCCATGGAACATTTCCATTGCAAAAAAAAAAAAAAGGTTCTTGATAGTGAAAAGAGCTTCTTTACAGAAATGTTCAATGAAATGTCCTTTGAGGAACCCAAAAATGGTTCTTCTATGGCATCACTGTTAAAACCTCATATCTGGAACCGTTATTTTTAAGAATGCTAGTTAAAGGCATCTGTAAATGTAAAAAAGCATAATTGTAAATGTTCTGTAAATGTTAAAAGCATAATTGTAAATGTTTTATCCATCACAGGCTGCAGCCACAGAGAACGGCTCTTTGAACGACTGCGGCCTTGACCTGGTGTCCGAGTCCGTCAACATGGCCACTGTTCCTCTTCTCATGGCCAAAAACACTCCAGGGGAGGAACAAGAGGAGGAGTGCAAGGAGGAACAAGAGGACAGTAATTCCCTGAGCCCCCTGAGCAATGGTCTGGCTTTTTACGAAGACACGCAGGAGCCACAAATCATTATCGGCCCCACGTCAGAGCAGACCAGAGAAGACAAATTAATACTGGACCTCAAGAGCCTGAACTGCTCCAGTGAGCTTCTGGAGTCTGTGGAGAAATTCCTCTCCTGAGGCTGAACCAGAGACCCAGAGATCCTCTTCTGTACGTCTGTGTTTCACTGAAGATGCTTGAGAACCAGTGTTCACATCAGTATTTTAGTTGAACATGCAATCGGACCACATTACGTTGCTGCTAACAACAAATCAGAAGAACTACTTATGATGTTATGCTTTCACCCCTCAAATATGCTTCAACTTCACACTGTAGAAGTAGCTGAAAGAGACACAACCACTGTGCACATTTGCTCTTTAATGAAGAGTGTTCTTATGAATATGCATCACACACATCATAATGAGACTAAAAACATTTAACTCAATTAATTTCTCTAAAGGAATGTTCTGGGTTCAATACAAGTTGAGCTCTATTGACTCATTTTGATTACTATAGAAGATAATTGAGCAGAAATTGCAGTTATTGCAATGCAAGTAAAACAAGAGTTTTAAAGCAGGCATAGGGATTTTGTTTTTATTAAAACGCTGAATCATCCAGTAAAAACTGGGTTTATTATTTGTGATGTCCTTTTTTTGCTTGTCGTGCAATACTAGTAGTTAATGTAAGTAGATTTTGCTGCATGTAAAGTTATTTTCTAATATCCATGCATGCATCATAAAAAAATGTTCCCATATTTATTGATGTTTTGTGGTCATGACACTGAAATGATTTAATATATAATATAAATTTAACACTGACAGTTTTCATACTGCGAGTGACTCCGGTAAGTAGGTTGTTTCAAAGCAGCAATAAACAGGAAATAACAGGGTTCATCAATTATGAAATGACTTCAATGTCAGCTAGAAGCAGCTCTACAGGAGACAATAGTGTTACTATTCAGCTCAATTCAGTTCAGTGTCAATTCAATTCAGTTTAATGACACTGTCAATGTTGCAAAGTTCATCAGTTATGAAACAAAACCGATTCAAGCTGTAAAGCAGCTCTACAGAAGACAATAGTATTATTACGCCGCTCACTTTAGATCCATGTTGATTCAATTCTCCTCTTGGACATCAGGATGTGCCAGTTTTGTTTTGTGGGTGTTTTTATTCTGAAATTTGTGTACTGCTGTTGTAAGTGCTTTACGGTAACTATTTATGAGTCAAATGATGAGTAATTTTTTTTGTGTGTGTTAATTGACATTACAGGACAAATACTTATGATAGAGCTTAACTTATACTGAAGCTCGAAAATTTCTTTGTTCATCCCAATACTGTAAAACACAGTCAGATGAGGAATGTGTGTAAAGCATGTTTAATTGCTCTATCCTAGATCTCTCAGCTTTATATTGGTTGCTTCTTTCGGCTGTATGTTCTCCAGCACCGTACATGTGAGTCATCCCATAACCAAAAACTAATCCTGTGGCACCTGTATGTTGTCGAATCCTGTTTTGTAGTAACCTATGCCAGAACGTTTGATTGGTTTGTGAGGAAAGATATATATATACTTGTGTAAGATACAGTATAAAACAACAAAAAGTGGCCTGAATCTTCATCATGACTCTTAGATTTACATTTGCATTTATGCTCTTTGCAGATGCATCTTCACCACTACAACAAATTGCTCATATATTATGTTTG
This sequence comes from allo-octoploid hybrid of Carassius auratus x Cyprinus carpio, assembly GCA_024542945.1. Classification (NCBI taxonomy): domain Eukaryota; kingdom Metazoa; phylum Chordata; class Actinopteri; order Cypriniformes; species allo-octoploid hybrid of Carassius auratus x Cyprinus carpio. Next base: position 1,024,146 of record CM045026.1, on the reverse strand, counting down.
TTGAAGCCCTGATTTGCCATTTTTTCAAATGCTATTCAGTGAAAATCCACAGGGAGCAGGCCAAGTGTCGTGTACATTCCCACAATGTTCTATGTTATCATTATTATTCATATTAATTGTGAGGTTAAAAATGCAGCAGAGCTTTATTGTTTCCTGTACAGTGAAACACTGCATTGCATTGACTGATTAAATGAAGAGTGAACAAAAATCCCATGATTTTTTTTTATGGCTGCTACTGACAGTCTTAATCTCCAGGATTATTCTTCATTCATCTGGATCTCGGAGCATTAGTTTATGCAAACATTAGAGGGACTCAGGTAAGTATAAGTCAACCCTTTATGTAAATTTAAGTAATGGAAACAGCTGTCATATTGGCATATAACATACAGTCTGAGGTCATGTTTAGTCTCCAGCAACACTGAGTTTAAGAACAACCTTCACTGCCAACTTTCTGGCACTTTGGCAGGCTTGTGAAAGGCCTGTAAGAGAGTGTAACAAAATTAGATTATTTTGATAGGTATTATGTTAATAACCATGCTTATTAACAAAATACATTTAAACGTTCAATAAAGATGGATGATTGTGTCAGGTGTGAGTTTTGGGCAAGTTGTTGCATTGCCACAATATCTTAAGTTCATTAATTGTGATTTGATGACTCATATGGGTTTTTAGAAACATAAAATCACTGTATTTTATTTTATTTTATTTTTTGAAGCAAAAGTGAAGTTAATGAAGTAGCTGTTCTGGCTATTATTGCTTAAAGTTATTGTAAATCGTGTCAAGGTATAGTGATAGGCCTAGTATCAAATGAATACCCTTTAGTAATACCATGGTAAATTTGTGTTAGCTTATATATACATTTACATTTAGTCATTTTGCAGACACTTTTATCCAAAGCTACTTACAATTGGGGGATACATAAAGTGAATCTTCTTAAAGAGGCGAACAGACACAGGAAGTGCTTGTAATACCAAGTTTTAGACATTGTTCAAATAAGTACAAGCTAGAAATAGAAGTAATAAATAAAGAGAAAGACAATTTTTTTTTAATTATTATTATTTTTTTTTATGATGAAGTCAAGTAGCTTTGTAAGAGATGAGTTTTCAGCTGTCACTTGAAAATTGTCAGGGATTCAGCATTCCGGATAGGGGTTGGAAGATCATTCCACCAGCCAGGAATGGTGAAGGAGAATGTTCTGGAAAGTGATTTTGAGCCTCTCTGTGATGGTACCACGAGGCGTCGCTCACTAGCAGATCTCAGACTTCTGGAGGGGATGTAGATTCGTAGTAGTGAGAAGCAGGCGGGTGCTGAGCCTGTGACTGTTCTATATGCAAGCATCAATGTCTTGAACTTGATGTGAGCCGCAACCGGTAGCCAGTGCAGGGAGATAAAGAGAGGTGTGACATGGGCTCTTTTGTGCTCATTGAAGACCAGTCGTGCCGCTGCATTCTGAATCATTTGTAGAGGTTTGATTGTGCTTGATGGAAGTCCAGCCAGAAGAGCATTGCAGAAGTCCAGCCTAGAAATGACAAGGGCCTGGACAAGAAGTTGTGCAGCATGCTCTGTTAGAAAAGGCCTGATCTTTCTGATGTTGTGCAATGCAAACCTGCAAGACCGAGCAGTCTTTGCAATGTGTTCTTTGAAGGTCAGCTGGTCATCAAAGGTTACACCAAGATTTCTGGCTGAAGTTGATGGGGTAATTGTAGAAGAACCTAGCTGGATGGAGAAATCATACTGTAGAGTTGGAGTGGCAGGGAAGACAAGAAGCTCAGTCTTTGCCAGGTTGAGCTGTATTCTTTCATCCATGCCGAGATGTCCACCAGGCAGCCTAAAATCTGTGCAGCTACTGTTGGATCATCTGGTTGAAATGAAAGATAGAGCTGTGTATCGTCAGCATAGCAATGGTAAGAGAAGTGTGCCTGTATGATGGGACCCAGTGATGTAGTGTATATGGAGAAGAGGAGGGGTCCAAGAACTGATCCCTGAGGAACCCCAGTGACAAGTTGATGTGCTTTGGATACCTCCCCTCAGTTCAATTCAATTCAAGTTTATTTGTTTAGCGCTTTTTACGATACAAATCATTACAAAGCAACTTTACAGAAAATTAAGTTTCTACAATATTTAGTAGTAGCTTATCAGTGATGACTGTCAGTTCATGTGCATATGGCAGAAATGTTCAGAAAAATCAATAAAAGACGTAAACAAACAGATGATTAACACTATTAACAGCAATTATGCAATCAAACTTATAGCAAAATGTGGTAGTTCTGTATGTTGTCTCTGGGTTAGCATCATCTGAGGTCCTCTGAGGGGTTGGCATCATCTCTTCTCAGGTGTCCTGGATCCAGACTGGAGCTTGTGTAAATCCTAGTTACAACGGGATGTAAATCCAGCAGAAACAGAGAAACAAATAGAGACATAATTAGCGTAGCTGCTGTTCCAGCCAAGTAAAATTAATTAGTTTAACCCAAGCTAAAGAATAATAATGCGCATTTGATCAGATATAACTGCAGTCCAAAATTATGAGATGCATTATTTGAATGCTTGGCCAAAGAGGTGTGTTTTTAATCTAGATTTAAACAGAGAGAGTGTGTCTGAACCCCGAACATTATCAGGAAGGCTATTCCAGAGTTTGGGAGCCAAATGCGAAAAAGCTCTACCTCCTTTAGTGGACTTTGCTATCCTAGGTACTATCAAAAGTCCAGCTTTTTGTGACCTTAGGGAGCGTGATGGGTTGTAGCGTGGTAGAAGACTAGTTAGGTACGCAGGAGCTAAGCCATTAAGGGCCTTATAAGTAAGTAATAATATTTTGTAACTGATACGGAACTTAATAGGTAGCCAGTGCAGAGACTGTAGTATTGGGGTAATATGATCATATTTTCTTGACCTGGTAAGGACTCTAGCCGCTGCATTTTGGACTACCTGTAGCTTGTTTATTGAGGATGCAGGACAACCACCTAGCAGTGCATTACAATAGTCCAATCTAGAGGTCATGAATGCATGAACTAGCTTTTCTGCATCAGAAAGAGGTAACATGTTTCGTAGCTTGGCAATGTTTCTAAGATGGAAGAATGCTGTTTTTGTAACATGGGAAATATGATTTTCAAAAGACAAGTTACTGTCTAATATAACACCCAGATTTTTGACAGTAGAGGAAGTAACAGTACATACGTCTAATTGCAAATTGTAATCTACGAGATTCTGTGTAATGTTTTCTGGTCCAATAAGTAATATCTCTGTCTTAATATCTAATATCTCCCCTCCCCAAGACACCCAGAAAAATCTACCAGTGAGATAGGATTCAAACCAGCGAAGTGGAATCCTTGTGATGCCCAGTGATGAGAGCAGACAGGAGGATCTGATGATTGACAGTGTCAAAAGCAGCAGATAGATCCAGCAGAATAAGAACTGATGATTTGGAATCAGCTTTTGCAATCCGCAGGGCTTCTGTGACTGACAGTAGCACAGTCTCAGTTGAATGGCCACTCCTGAAACCTGACTGGTTAGCGTCCAGTTTGTTGTTCTGTGCAAGAAACAATGATATCTGGTTGAAAACAACTCTTTCGAGGGTTTTCGCTATGAATGGAAGGAGAAAGACAGGTCTGTAGCTATCTGTAGCTAAGTGTTTAATGTAAGTTTCTTGAGCCTGCTTGAATGCAGTGGGGAAGGTCCCTGTGAGGAGAGATGTGTTGATGATGTGTGTGAGTGCTGGTAAAAGTGTAGGAGAGATTGCTTGGAGGAGGTGTGAGGGGATTGGGTCTAGAGGGCATGATGTATGGTGGCTAAAGAGGAGAAGTTTTGATACTTCTGCCTCAGTGAGGGGACAGAAGGAGAAGATGGGAGGAATTGACTACTGATTGTTCTGGTTTTGTCTGTGAAGAATGTGGCGAAATCATCCGCTGTTATAGAAGTGGTGGGAGGTGGTGGAGAGGGACAGAGGAGAGAATTTAATGTTTTGAAGAGATAACGTGTGTCTGAAGCTCTGTTGATCTTGTTGTGGAAGTATGAAGATTGGCAGTGTGGACTTCAGCAGAGAAAGATGAAAGCAAAGTCTGATACATACTCAGGTCTGACAAATCTTTTGATTTGCACCATTTTCTCTCTGCTGCCCTGAGTTTGGTCCGATACTCACGAAGAACATCGGATAACCAGGGGTTAGAACGGGCAGCCTGTGAGGACAAATATCATCAAGAGGTTAAAGTAGAGCATAAAGTGTCAGTTGCTGCATTCACATCCAGAGATGAGAAATTGGTAGGTGAGGGAAGAGAGGAGAATACTATGGAGGAAAGATGAGAGGGGGAAAGGGAGCATAGGTTTCATCTCAAAGTAAATGGTATAGGGGTAAGTGGCACACAGGTAGCAAAATGTAGTTTAAATGTAATGAAGAAATGATCAGAGATATGTAGGGGTTTTACAGAATGTTGTCTGCAGTACAATTGCGTGTGTAAATTAAGTCAAGTTGGTTGCCTGATTTGTGCGTGCTTGTAGTAGTAAGTCGTTTGAGATGAAATGAATGGAAGTCTGTGTATGGCTTTCTATTTTATATAGTCTAGTCTTTTCCTAGTGTGCTTATATAACGTTAAACTGTTATTCTTTACATTTCATTATCTGGGATGTCAAAGCGAAGTCAACCAAACAGCCTCACAGTTTCTTCTTTCTCCGAATCATCAATAAATCTCGATCACAGAACAACAGCATTGATTAAACGTCAGTCTTCATTTCCCCGCCATTTCTTCACGTTTGATCACAGCTGCATAGATAGAGGTTTAGCGAGGGATAACTAGAGCCTTTGTTAACCACTGACTCAGAAATCAACACATGTAATCCCGACAGATCTGAGGAAAATATATAAGATTGTGGCAGTGGCAACAGCTGAGCTCATGAAAATTAATTTTGTAACCATCGATGAAAATTACTTTTTTTAGCATTTCTGCAAATAGGAAACTTTTTACCTCCTTTTTTAAAAAAAAGTTTTGCCACATTGTGATAATTTTGTTGTACTGTAGGCCTAATATATATTGGTTATATTGATTGATTTTAATATTTACATTAGCATCTTACTTTCCAAACCCATTAGCTGAGAACAGTTCAGCTAAGAACACTGAAAAAAATTATTAATTGAATTTACTCATTTTTTTAAGGTAAGTGGTTGCAAACAAGTTATTTAATCTACATTTTAAAAAAAAATGTTGAAAGTTAGTCAACTAAATTTGTTTAAACGTAGCTAAAATAAATTGATTGCAACCACTTACCTTAAAAAAAAAAAAAAAAAGTAAATTCAATGAATCTTTTTTTTTTTTTTTTTTTTCTGTGAACGTTCCCATTAAGTTATGAAAACGCTTTCTGAATGTTTTTTAATGTTTTAAAAACGTTTACCTTGTTATACAAACATTATGGGATCATTATGTTATCATTTTGGAAACATTATGGGAATATTATTTTAATAAAAATTAAAATGAAGCGTTTTAGGGAAAGTGAACAATGTATAAATAACGTTTTTCTGCCAAATTTTTGAGAACATCACATCATTTTGAACAAACGTTCTGTTAACATTACTGGAGGAACGTTTGTTACAACTTTGAGAGAACCTTGCCGGAACGTTCTGAGAATGTTCCCTGTTTGCTGGGAAGAAGCAAAGCATAAAGAATGATATTGTCACATGTCTTTGATTGTTTCCAGTGCGTTTTTCCTACCAGAGATGTGGACAAAATAAATCACTGTTGTAGAAAGATCTTTGTTTGCAGTGTTGTTTTTAGTCATGTCTTATGCAGCAGATGGCAGCATTTGACCACACTATATAAACTAGTTCTCTGCAGCTCATGGGTGAATCAGTGCATCTCTCTGAAATAATAAAAATCCGATCTCACATGATTACTGATAAGACACCGTTCGAACTAAATAACACACAAAGGCGATTAACATTTAATGCTTTTGTTCTGGAACAAGTTACCACTTGTTGTCATTTGCCGGTATTCCAGGCATGAACGTTCACTCCTATAAAAGCAGAGATGGGAAAAACTGACATCAGCTTGTGTTGAGATCATTGTGTCATTATCAGTGGCATGAGCTGGGCGTCTCCTGCATGCATCTCAAGTGACATCATTTAGATGTTAACACTTCATGGCATGACAGCCTGTTGTTAGACAGTTATCATTAGTTAGTTAAATAATGAAATTACTTTTTTTTTTTTAGATTGTTTTACATGAGACGTTATTGCTGTAGGCCTAATTAATTGCACTGTTGTATTGTATAATACTAGTTTTCCCTAATTTAGCCCTGCTAATGAACAATCTCTAAAGTATTGAAAGTGCTCTTGGCATCCAAGCGAATGTATGAGTGTTCCCTGAATAATTACTTTAATCTTTGATTATTGGTGGTGACAGTGTTTCACAGTAAAATATTTGTAGACAGACCCATATTTTTGGAAATAAAATGGATTAAAATAGTTTATTTTGCCTGACAACAATGATATTGTACAAGAAAAGAGCCAAATGACCATTAAATTACATTAATAAATAAATAAATAAATAAATAAATAAATAAATAAATAAATAAATAAAACAATACATAAAGGATGGTAATGAGTAAATTTACTGCGGTGAATATAAAATTTTGCAATTTTTGGTTAATAAAAAAAATACATTAATTTAATTTTTTTGTATATTGAAGAAGTCAAAACAGTACATCCTTAAAAAGCAAAGAGAAACTCTGGAGCACATTGCGATTGATAACATTAGAGAATTCAATCCAAAATAGCTGTGTGTGTGCAAGTGAATGAATAAATATTTGACGGACAGCTGTCAGCCAGTCCGTCATCGTGCCGGTGACGTCATCGCGTCAGTGCAGCGCGTGTGTTAAAGGGGCGGAAGTCAGCCAGACGCTCGCTGGAGTTTCTAAACTCGTTTTCTCTCTCTTCTTCACTCACAGTTTGACTCCACAGCAGCTCACAGGTGAGTGATTGAAGACGCGCGTCAGTGCGCTTTAAACGCGCGTTTTCAGGGACTTTACGCGGACGCTGCGCGAGTCTGTAACAAGAGGATGCGACAGTGTTACGATTCGCGTGAAAAAACTCGCTTTATCCTCTTAATCTGGTCCGAATTAAAGTTATCGTATAGGATTTATATGATGGAAACCTATATATAATCAAAACACAGTCCGTCTGTAGCAATGTAATGTTTACTAGTTATAATTTACTGGTTTGATGTGTATCGGTTAACTTTTGAGGAAGTTTAACGGTTTTTTGTTTTTTCGCGCTGCGTCCGTTTTGAAATGTAAAGCGGTTTATGAATATTGACCAATGAGGAAGTGGTTAACCGATAGTGTTTTCGTAAAGTTTCGAGAGAGCGTGTCAGTAAGTAGATTTATCGCTATTTCAGCAATGGATTTACTTGATAAGTTGTATATTTTGTTTAGAGATTTGATTGCGGGTTTATTATGAAGTCTGCTTGTTGCAGGTGTCATTCTGCTGTAATTTCGTCCTTGACAGTAATAGTTTTAAATAAGAAACAATTTAACACAACGTGAGAAAAGAGTGTAAAAGTGTTAGTTTGTGCGTCAGTATAGCTGATGAATTCCTCAATGTGTGAATTTTGAAAGGATGTTGATGTAGTTTTGCTCTTAAAGCGATGTTGCATGCCAAATAACAGACATTTGAGGCTGTTTATTGGCATAAACGTTTCATGAAGAACCTTTAACATCCATGCACTCCTAAAAATAAACATTCTCAAGGGATTTTTGTAGCAGTGCCACCGAAGAACCATTTTGGTTTGTTCAAAGAACCTTTAAGCCAACAGTTATTTAAAGAACCATGATAGATGCCAATAAATAACCTTTTCTTTAACTGTTTTAAGAGGGCATAGATGTTGAAAATTCTTCATGGAACCAAAGAACGTTTATTTTTGAGAGTGCAAGAAAAAATGCTTCTTTCAAGAAAAGATTCTTTGGGGAACCAACCAAAAATGGTCCAAAAGTGCAGTGTTGGAGACTGACGCCTTTTAAGTAGATAATAATGGTTGTGTTCGCTAGTATGAACATAATTAACGGTCATTTCATGTAATTTTAGTGCTTCCAAATGGCTGGTCAGTGACCTTTAAGCTGAGTAAGTGAGTAGTGTGCTTGTTTGCGTGTGTGTACATACTATACTTTCATACAAAATTGTCCCCAGAAGTGAGCTAAATTTGATGAAGCCTTCTGTAGGGACGTCTGGGGAAGTAGTCGATCACAAACCGGATCGTCTCTATGAATGTAGGTGGAATTGAAATACACCAACACTTTACAGGATTGAGTCATTACAGACGGACGTGATCCAGCACGCCTCAGCTGAACCCAGGTGGCTCCGGTCTGCAGGTGATGTCTGTGGGAGCTTCACCATTGGGATTCTTCAATCATATGTTGGTTATAGTCTAGTAAAACACTAGGACGTTTTGTTCAGGGGCATTCCTGTTATATAAGAGCCAATGAAACGTGGGTAATCATGAGTTGGTCAGTGTTACAGAGTGCACCTGTGTTTTACAGGGAAGCTCTGAATGCGTTCGCAGCCGGCTTTTAAGCGGAGCAGTGTCTGAGAATGTGTTTACGGGTCACTTTGGTAGTTTAGGTTCAGGCCTGTGTGGCTAAACATTAAATTATTAAACGTTGCACTGAAAGTCCAGCCATTTTGGAGCTTATTAAGCATGTGTTGGCTTAATAAATTTCTAAATTGCCACCTATGGATCGATAGCTCGACCCTGTCTACACATGCAGTGATTTAGCGGCTGTCATAAGTGTGTTATTTTAGAGTTCGGATGGATGTAGAATTAGGTAATTCCTCCATTAAATGGAACTTTCCAGAAACTGGAAAGTTATGCCGTTTCTGGCCAACATGATGTTTGGCTTTGATCTTAAGCTAATATTCACTCTTAAAAATAAAGGCCATCGATGGTTTAGTGAAGAACCTCTAACGTACATGTAGGCTTTCCGTTCCACAGAGGTTATTTATGGTTTATTTATAGTATGAATATTATTTATAGTATGTCGTTCACTTTAAGAAACAGTTGTTCTTTTAAGAACTGTTTACTTTAAAGTTCTTTGGAGAACCAAAAATGAAGTGTTGGGAGTCTGAAATTTACTGTAACTTTATTTCACTAAATAAAATGCAGTGTTTTTATTGGGCGGCTGGACACCAGGCTGTCCATTTTCCAGGGTGTGCCCTTGGTATGGCGTTCGCCGTTCGTGCCACGAGAAAACCAACTGTGACTGACAGATCGGTGGAAAAGCTCGTTGGTGTTTACACAGTTTTAGCTCATATGGTGACTGACATATTAAGCCTCTGTGGTTACCCCTTTGTTTATAGTTTCAAAGTTTGTATTTGTGTATCTGACTGGGCATGTTTCAAGCTCAAAGGTAACTAATTGCCATTATTATGAGCTTAAGGAATAGTTTTGTAGATGGAGATTAGTTTGTTTCTTCATCAGATTTGGAGAAATGTAGCATTGCATCAGTGTTTCAGCAAAGTGAATGGGTGCCGTCAGAATGAGAGTCCAAACAGCTGATTAAAAACATCACAATAATCCACAAGTAATCCACAGCATTCCAGTCCATCAATCAACATCGTGTGAAGCCAAAAGCTGCGTGTCTGTAAGAACCAAATCCATCAAAATGTTTTAACTAAAATACGAGTGCATAATCCATAATAACTCTTCCTACAGTGGAAAAAGTGGTCTTGTCTGAATCAGGAGAGAAATCTGCACCGTTTACAAGCCAAAACAGCTCTAAACAAATGACAGACAACAGGACTTTTTCACTGAGGAAGCATTATTAAGGATTAAAAACATCTTGTTGGAAAGAATCTTACATTGTAAATTCTAATTATTATATATATAACTTTTTGAAGCATTTGTACAAATAGATGCTTTCAAAGCCAATAGAAATAGTCTGCAAACTTAAACTCAAGGATATTCTGAAGAAGCTATGCTTGTCATGTTATTCTGACTCTGTCTGAGTCACAACAGTATTGTTGATCTAGATCTGATAGGATGAGTAAATGTACCCGTTAGAAAGCCTGTGTGACTTCAGGCATGGAAAAACGCTTCATTCACTCTATTCAGAATGTTCTCTCTACATGTTGTTCTCTATAACCGTACCCTTAGTGCTTTCAGAGGAACTGCTGTCAAAAGAACAACATTAGCTGCAGTGGCTCAATAGTCACAGACACAACACCTCTTTGTTGACGTTCATGTTCTCATTCCATGCAGCTCTGGTATTCGGTTATTAAATAGATGGCTGGTAATGTTAAAGTTGAGATTGGTGCGTGTTGTCATCCACATAGTTTATTGACTTTCACTGGCACTCATCTTTACATTTGTCCAATTTATAACAGAGCGTGGAAAAGCCACAGCATTCGACGAATGTGTAAGATCAGTTTTGAGGGTGTGGAAAGAACCAGGTCAGTTTGAAATGAAGCGGTTGTATCTTTTGTAGACGTTCTCAGTTACCAACGTACAGTCAGGTCTGAAGAACGAGGAGAGCAGGTGAATGATTTTAACTTCTAAAAGCATCAGTGTTGTGGAACATTCCTGAGCGAGACCCCCCAGGGTCTAATCCGTTTCCCTGGAATGTTTCCTGTGCTGGATTGTTCTTGGGTTTTACCTCACCAACAACTGCACGCTCACCCGTAAGCTCTTAAAATACTTGCCTGTGCACACCGAGATTCCCCCGGCCCAGCAGGTTTATATAAATAGCGCCTGCTCGTTTGTTTTATCTGCACTTATGAGATAAGTTTGGACTATGAACCATCTTGTTCCTAGATTTATTTAGAAACCTGTAACATTTTCCAGATCAGTCAGTTGCTCTGGTAAATTTGAGCTGTGCTTCTCTGTTTGTTTGTTTTTATAGCCAAATAATTGGATTTTGTTTTATTTTCTTTGCTCGTTTATACTTGTGTTTGAAATATATATTTGCTCTTTGTTTATTTATTTTTGTTTGTTTGCTTATTTTTTTGTAAACTTTTGTTTTGTTTATTTTTATTATTTTATGTATTTATTTTGTATTTATATTTTATTTATATTTTGCTTCATTTTTTTGTTTGTTTACTTATTTTGAATTTATTTGCTTGTTTGCTTATATTTTTATTTATGATTATATTTGTTTATTTCTTTGTTTGTTTTTTTATTTACATATTTATTTTTTTGCTTATTTGAAATTATTTGATGTCTTTTTGTTTTCATTTGTCCTTATTTCTTTGTTTGCTTTATTTTTGTATATTTTTTTGCTTATCTTTCTTTGTTTCTGTCTTCCTTGATGCTTCCTAGGCGAGGATTTTGTCCAAAGGTGCAAAATGTCATGTTTAGGCATCAGTATATCATGTTTTGTTTCTGCATGATCAGTGACCTTTACTGTGTGTCCTGTTGAAACAACAACAACAAGTCTTGTTCCTGTCATTTCTCAGGCTGTCAATTGAACTTTGGCAGTACCTTCAACAGTGACCCACTCCACCATGAGTAACTACAGCGTGTCCTTGACCGGACCTTCACCCTGGGGCTTCAGACTACAGGGTGGCAAGGACTTCAGCATGCCTCTCACCATCTCCAGAGTGAGTGTCACCTTCATCATGTTATGCAAACTTTAAATGGCCCTTTAAATGTCAATAATAGGTGCGTGAGTGACATATAGTTCTTCTTGTGCATCCTCAGCTTGTTGTTTAGCACATGCTATCAAGCTGTTGGGTGATGATAGATGATGATGGACCTTGTTATGTTGCTCATGTCTGGTTACAGAATTGTTGGCATCTCTGTTTTTCTCTCTATCTTTAGTCTGTCCTATCGTCAGTATTTATCTCCTATACTCATCCTGTATAAACAGTCCTTGTATTCATATTCAGCAGTGTCGCAGGTGAAAAAAAAAGGTGTTTCAAGATTTACTTTTAATTCACGTAGTTACAAAATGGATAAAATGATAGATAAGATGTATACAATTTTGAAATTTGAACAAAAACAGCAAATTAGAATATCTGTTAAATTTGGTCAATATTTTATATTATTCAATAATTTTATTCATTCTTTTATTTAATTAAATATTCAAACTTTTTGTACACACTACAGTTTTTTATTTATTTATTTATTTTTAGTTATTTACTGCATGTTTAATTTTTTACTGATTTTTCTTCTATTTCTTTTCCTACAATTGATTATCGTCACGATGCACATTTGCCATCTCAACTTCGTTATCTTTGGCAAAAATCAAAGAATTGTTCATCAACTAATATTTTTGTCAGTAATTGTGTTCACTAGATTAACACTTCTTGGGCTTTTGGTTTATGTTAAGGCATTTGTCAATGCAAACTTCTCTTTAGCTCTGACCAAATTCTGTTCCCGTTGATCCTGCGGTATTTATTTTTTTTATTGCAAAAACTGTTATTACATAAATTATTGTTTTTATTGCATAAACTGTTTCACAAGTTGTCACATTAGGGCAGTAAAATGAGTTGCGGTCTCCGTTGCATGTTGACTTAAATTTTAAAAATATCATTCAAGGATATTGCTTTTAATACAGTGCTTTAGAGGTTATATTACCAAAGGATTTCCACCAGGAAAAACAGGCATCTGGTTGAGGCCAGAGGAAACACTGATTGCCCAAGTAAGACACAAAGTTAATGTGTATAGTTGCCAGATATATATTGTTGCCATAAATCTGCTCCAAGAAAACCTCAACCAGCAGTTCTGCTTAAACACGAGACATCTGGCTCATTTATTCCGCTTATTTCCTGCTGATCTTTGGTAAACGGCCCCCAAACGCAGGTCTCTCACCTGGCTTCCACATGCAACACGGGCCTCGGAGGGACGTTATGTATCATCTGCGATGGAGATGGATCTGTCTGCAGGTTTGCACAGGAGCTCGAGCGCGCCAGCTGCACTCTTAACACTCAAGCAGAGACTTTAAACCCCAGGAATATCTGTCTGGAAGCGGCGCGACCGTAAATCAGCGAGGAGATGCTGGCATGGTTGCTGATGAATGCTTAGTACCGCATGGATGTTGCAAGCGAATTTCAGGGCGATTTGGTGCAGATCTTCTTGCTTGGTGCTTCCATGGCTCAATTGTGTGTAATAGATAATGACCGCAGCGGAAACTGTGGGATGTTGAGATATGGGGATGTAACTCTTGTTATCTGGGCTTCAATGCGAAAGCAGCCCTTTTAGGGGCCGGCGGATAGGCTGGAGTGGAAAGAGTGGCCTTGTGTACCATTGTGTAACGACCAGAGAGAAAAGAGTTAGTCCTAATGTGGAGATTTAGAATGGAACACCCGGAGTTAAAACAATAGTTCATCAATCTTTCATCATTTACTCTCCTCATGCCATTACAAACCTGTACACTCTCAGAATAAAGGTACAAAGCTGTCCCTGGGCGGTTCACCTTTGGATCATATTTACACCTAAATGGTACATATTGGTACTTTAAAAGTAAATCATTTAATCGATTGATCTTGATCACACGACACCGTTATACACAGCGCTGGGAGATACAGTGAAGAAAGTAGTAGAATTTGCCACAGAATCAATAACATCTCTGTGAAATCTTGTGAGAAGCATTCAAATTTGGCACAGAATTCTGTTAAAGCTACAAATGTCAGAACAAATGCCACTGATGTGGAAACCAGGAAAAGCATTGTTCAATTAACACACATCACCACCATTCACCATGGATTTAACAGTAAAACTACAGGAAAAACGTGTGTATATAATATGTGTGTATATGTGTTTATATAATATATTATTTTGTATTTATTAAACTATATCTAGACATTATGAATGACAGTAATAGTTAAAAGTTCATTTTATCTGCATCTCAACTACCCAGACAGCACAAGTACATCTGTAAGACGTCTGCTAAAGATCTGAAATCATCAGATTTATTTATTTATTATTTTCATCAAAAAAAAAAAAAAAGCCAGACCGTGATGCTCTCGAGCGCTGCCCACCACAGCAAGGCTCCTGTGGGAGATAATGGCACTTCCTGTCAGAGGAAGTTATTTATACTCTCTGGGCAGCTGCGAGAGAAAGACGGAGCGACTGACACCAGCGGCTTAATCTGCAGTGGAAAACTGTGGAATGAGATCTATCTGATCCCTTATTTGGTTTGGTCGCTTTTCAGCTCCGGTGGAAATTATCTCCGGTTCCTTTTGATTCATGCAGAACGATATTCCTCTTACATCACAGTTTCTCATGCGCTGAGTCGTGCCAGGCGGGCGAGCATCCGCACCCTGGATGTGTCGAGGCCTGAAGCGCATGCCGCAGTCGCACAAACCCACTTTACGAGTAAGACGGCGAGCCAAGACTGCTGCTTGAGTTTCATAAAGTACAGATGTCATAAATACTTTGGGCTTGTACGAATCGTATAAGACCATCTGCCCGTACTTATTGAGTAACTTTTTTTTTTTTTTGTTAGTCGGACACAGTGGCTGGTGAATGCTGAATCAGCCGCTTAGAATTTTTTTTAAAATTTACTTTTATTTACTTTTCCATAATTCAACATTTCATAACAACTCTTGTTTGCATGCATGATTTATTTTGGGTTTTTATTAAGTTTGTTTGTTTATTTATTTTTTAATTGAATAAATCTGCAATCTGTGTTAAATATAATTAATCCATCCTATTTAGTAACTTTTTACTGATCAGACCTAGTAGCTAGTGAATGCTGAATTATTTTTTATAATCAATTTTTATATTTTTACATGAATTAATTTTTGTTTTATTTGTGTTTTATAATTTTGTTGTATTTATTCATTTATTTATTTTAATTATTTTTTAAATATTTAATATATTTATATTTTTGTTTGTTGTATTTTAATTATTTTAGTTATTTATTAATTGTTTAATTTTAAAATATTATTTAATATTTTTTTATTTATTTGTAATTATTGTTTATTTTTTTTTTATTATATTAAGTTTAATTATTTATTTTAGGTGTTCATATTCATATTGTTAATTTTTATTTATTTATTTTTGTTTATTTTTTTGTTTTATTTGTTTATGTTCAATAGTTATATATTTTTAATTAATTTATTTTAGATCATTAAGACAGACTCAGTGGCGAATCAATGAAGTATATTATTATAACAATTAAATTATTATTTTTTTAAAATTTTATTTTAATTTTTACATTTTTATTTTGTTTTGTTTTTTATTTGCTGGCTTGTTTCTTTTGTTATTTAATAATTGTAAAAAATTTTGTTTCTTATCTTTTTTTTTTTTTTTTTTTTTTTTTTTTTGGAACTAATTGAACTAATGTGCAGATAATTAAATACAATCAATCTGCCTTTACTATAGAGTATTGAGGGATATCACAGGGATATTGTAGATGGTTTCAAAGAAACCAAATACGGTTCTCTGCATTTTCTGTTTGGTCCCTTAGAGCAGTGTGACTTACAATAGAGAAAGAGATTCAGCGTTTGATTTATTACCCATCAGGAACATAAAAGCTGAAGGCGTTGGGACATAAAACCGTACATGTAGTCACTGTCAGCTTGAGTAACACGACTCTCATGTGTAAGACTTCTTAAAGAATTAAGGTCTGACAGTGAATCTCGTTGTGAAAGTCAAGCCTTCTCGCCGATTTTCAAAAGCGGTTAATGGATTTTCTCTTGATTTGTCCTCCTGTAATGCGTTCCCATCTACAAACGGAACGCTGCCGGCTGGAGTCGGTCAGATAAGTCTCTTTGCATCAGCACTTCAGTGCTCTGATCCGACCGGGACGCTGCCTCCGGTTTCCCAGCATGCCTCACTGCATTAAGACAGATCTTTGTCAGCCGGGAGCCTGCTGTTAATCTCATCACTCGCTGGAGGTTGAGACGGCAGCTGCCCGTGTTGCTTTTGGAGCGACGGTGAAGTGTTGATATTGCCATGATCACAGGCCAGACCTTCACCACAGAGCTGCCTTTGTGTGTAAGTCCCTGAGTCTGGGATCAGCTCTTTCAGAGATGCATGAGGTCACATCCGTGCTTTATGAATGCTTGTTTAAAACATTGCAAGCATGCAGTCCTGTTCTACATACTTCACATGCAGTCCTGCATTACTGTGGCAGGAACAAACCTCAGTAATCAAAGGAATTAAACGTGATTGATGTTTAAGTTTAAAGGGTTAGTTCAGCCAAAAATGAAAATTATGTCATTAATGACATTAATGACCCTCATGTCGTTCCAAACTCGTAAAACCTCCGTTCATCTTCGGAACACAGTTTAAAATATTTTAGATTTAGTCCGAGAGCTTTCTGTCCCTCCATTGAAAATGTATGTACGGTATACTGTCCACGTCCAGAACGGTAATAAAAACATCTTCAAAGTAGTCCATGTGACATCAGAGGGTCCGTTAGAATTTGTTGAAGCATCGAAAATACATTTTGGTCCGAAAATAGCAAAAACTATGACTTTATTCAGCATTGTCTTCTCTTCCGGGTCTGTTGTGAGTGTGTTCACAACACTGCAGTTTAGTGATATCCGGTTCGCGAACGAATCACTCGATGTAACCGGATCTTCTTGAACCAGTTCACCAAATCGAACTGAATCGTTTGAAACGGTTCACATCTCCAATAAGCATTAATCCACAAATGACTTAAGCTGTTAACTTTTTTAATGTGGCTGACACTCCCTCGGAGTCAAAATAAACCAATATCCCGGAGTAATTCATTTACTCAAACAGTACACTGACTGAACTGCTGTGAAGAGAGAAGCGAAGATGAACACCGAGCCGAAAATATATTTATTTTATAAATTTAGTTTAGTTTAAACTTAAATATAAATATTAAAAATTGCATATAAATTTGAATTTTAAAGCATGTAAAATATATACAATTTTTTTTAAATAAGTTTCAGTTTTTTATATTTATTATAATTGTATTGTTTTATATTTGTATTTTTATTTATAAAAATATTTATAATATTTATGTGTATATAAAAATTATTTTATACATTATTCATTTACATTTTACATTTATTTTGCTTGATCTATCTGCTGCTTTTGACACGGTTAACCACCAGATCCTCCTGTCAAGCCTATTGGCAAACGGGATCTCAGGAACTGCACTCCAGTGGTTTGAGTCTTACCTCTCTCACAGGTCCTTCAAGGTATCTTGGAGAGATGAGATGTCCAAGTCGCAACAACTACTGGGGTGCCTCAGGGCTAAATTTTTGGACCGCTTCTCTTCTCTGTCAACATGGCATCATTAGGTTCTGTCATTCAGAAACATTGCTTTTCATATCACTGCTATGCTGATAACACTCAACTCTGCCTCTCATTCCATCCTGATGATCCGACGATAGCTGCTCACATCTCAGCTTGTCTAACAGACATTTCTTGCTAGATGAAGGACCATCACCTTCAACTCAACCTTGCCAAGACAGAACTGCTTGTGGTTCCAACAAACCCATCGTTTCATCACAATTTTACCATCCAGTTAGGCACATCAACCATAACTCCTTCAAAAACAGCCAGAAACCTTGGAGTTATGATTGATTGATCAGCTGACTTTCTCAGACCACATTACTAAAACTGTCCATTCCTGCAGATTTGCTTTATTCAACATCAAGATGATCAGAGTCTCTAGAAGCTTGCATTCTGCAAGTGAACGTTGCTTTATTGTTCATCCCAAAGAGGCACAAAATCACTTTCACAGACTTTTAAATTAAATGTTCCCTCCTGGTGGAATGACCTGGCCAACTCAATCTGAGCAGCTGAGTCCTTAGCCATCTTCAAGAATAGGCTAAAACACATTTCTTCCATCTTTATCTGACCCTCTTAACTCTAGTCCTCTCTATTCTAATTCTATTCTTAAAAAAAGCTTGCCCCTTTCAGACTTGTACTCTATTCGTAAAAAAAAAAAACTAACATTAGCTTTTCTATTCTTTTTGTATTCTATCTATTTGTTTTCTTTGTATTCGTTATAGTCAAGTCGTCACCTTTATTTATATAGCGCTTTTAACAATACAGATTATCAAAGCAACTGTACAGCATTAATTAGGAAAGTAGTGTGTCAATAATGCAAAATGACAATAGTAAACACTCAGTTTTCAGTTAAAGGCAGTTCATCATTAAATTCAGTGATTTCATCATCCAGCTCAGTTCAGTTTAAATAGTGTCTGTGCAATCAAGTCAACAATATCACTGGAAATGAAGTGTCCCCAACTAAGCAAGCCAGAGGCGTTGGTCTTGTCCTGGTGGTCGTCTGAGACAAGGTCTTTACAGGGTATCTGGGGCTCTAGTTGTCCTGGTCTCCACTGACTTTCGGGGCTGTAGAGGTCCTCTCTAGGTGCTGATCCACCATCTGGTCTGGATACATACTGGATCTGGTGGCTACGGTGACCTCGGAATAAGAGAGAAACAGACTAATATTAGCGTAGATGCCATTTTTCTAACAATGTAGCAAGTACATTGGGTGTTATGGGAAGTGTTCCCGGTTCCGGTTTACCTAATTAATGCAGCCTAAAAATCCTTTAACTGTACATGCGTCTGTGGCTTAAAGGCTGTTTCTATAAAGTGGGGCAGTTCCAACTTTGCAAGGATAGTCTGGCACTTCTGACTCACAGCCTGTAAGTACTTTTTTTTTTATATTGAAATAATTTGCCAATGATGATTCAAATGCGAGTTTTGAGCAGTGTAGAGTAGCTCTTGTTGTTTGTTGTTTCTCTGATAACAAATGCAGACATGGTTTTGTGTTTACGCAGCGTGATACACAACGCTTAAAAAGACAGTAGAAGTCATCATAATCAGTAATTATGTCCCCACTGGATGCAACAAATGTGTTTGTAATGGGTTTTATTTGTTTTGTCTCGTCTAGTGATGTCCGGATCGCGAACGAATCGTTCAATTTAACCAGATCTTCTTAGTGAACCAGTTCACCAAATCGAACTGAATCGTTTGAAATGGTTCGCATCTGCAGTATGCACTAATCCACAATTACTTAAGTTATTCGGTTTATAAACGTGCCTGACCAATATCCCAAGTTATTCAGTTACTCCTAAGAGTACATTGACTGAACTGCTAAAAGAGAACCCATATTGGGATGTGCACGAGCAGAGCAGCTGGACTGAGTCTCGTCCTGCTGGGAAACGGCATAACATTATGTTAAGGGGTGTAATATTTCTGTTACACGCTTGAGGCATTCGGCCAATCAGAGCACACCTTGATTTTTGATGATGAGCTTTGTAAAAATGTATGCCTTTCAGAAGGTGGGGCATAGAGAAGGAACAATAGTGTATATTAAAGGAAAATAATATGTGTTTTTTTAACCTTAAACCACATAAACACATTGCATTACACCAAATACACAAAATAATGTTTTTTTTTTTTTAGCAACGTCAAATGACTCCTTTTGATTATCAAAGAAAGAAAAAAATAATAGCCATAATACTTTTGTAAATGCTGTGATGCTCAGATGCTGCGATTTCCTTCTCACATTGCTGTTTTCATAATTAACTCTTCACCTGAACAGTTTGTTTCTGTAAATTGTATCATTGTAATCATTGACCATCAAAACATAGGGGTAGACATCACCTTTTCTGTGTTATGTTTGGTTCAGGAGTTATGACCCAAAATACATAATTTGGTTATGGCAGAAAGTAAAATGGGCTCAATGGCAACCACAAGGTTTTTTTGCAATGGCTCCATTTCTGAAAATGTTTAGAGCCGCAAACTATACAAGTGTACCAAGTTTCATGCTTTTATGAAAAAGTGAATATTATTTTCACATTACCTGGACTAAATAAACAAAAGCAAAAAAGCCCTCTAGCACTAGCTTGCTCTATTCTATGTTTTCTTTTGTTGATTTTGATTGCTTCCATTGTCCTCATTTATAAGTCGCTTTGGATAAAAGCATCTGCTAAATGACTAAATGTAATGTACATTTAGCAGATGCTTTTATTCAAAGCGACTTACAAATGAGGACAAATGACAACAGCTTAACACAGTACAAATAGCACATTCAACACACACACACACACACACACACACACACATAAACATACATATTTATAAAAAATATAAATATATAAATGTAATAACTGTGTAGTATTTTATACAATACAAACACGCGTATATGTGCATGTATGCATTTATTGAAATTGTGCCTGATGTGGTGAGGAAGTATTTAGTCATTTGTTTACTGTACTTTGCTTGAGTGGCTCTTTCTGATTACGGTCCCTGCGGCAGGTGCTGAAGAGAGGAGCAGTTCATCTGAGTTTGATTTAACCGTGTGCTGAGAGCTTAGATCAGCCAAACCTCTAGATGAAACACTAGCTCAGAATCGTGATTGTTTCTGTTAATAACAAAAACTCGACTCTGCAGGGAAGGCACTGGAGTCTGGTTTGTTTCTCTAGCGGAGTAACAGATGGGTCTTGGAAGATTTTTCTGAATGCATCCGAGAGCCCATTTATCAACATGAGAATTTAATATGTTCTTTCCTTTCGTTCTTAGACAAAACATTAACACTCTATTTTAAGAGCCTATAAGAATGTCTGCGTAAACTCTTTCCTCAGTGATCTGAGGACGCTCTTATTTCCTCATAATATTTGTTTGTCCGTGGCCTTTCCGAGTCATTTAACGTCCAGATGTGGGAGAGTTCCGACTCGACGTGGGGAACAGGATGGTTTATTTGGGCTGATTTTAACCAGGACCGTTAAAGCACCATAAATAATGCTTGCAATGACAGGAATGGTTTATCAGGGGAGTTGGTTATCTTTAACTGCTGTGAGAGAAAGCCAAAATTACCCAAATGTATATCTTTCCATTATGTTAGATGGCATTCATTATTCAGTTGTTTAAAATAAAAGGCGTTTAACACCAAACACGTACATTTCACCCAAATTAAAGCTTTAAATCACTTGAAGACTTTTCGTTTGCCGTGTTTTTGTTTTTTATATATATATCTCTATCTAATTACCTCCACTCAGCCCTGAACTTCACAAAGCTGTCTGCTTTGTGTCAGCTTGATATTTGATACTCGCAAATAGGCTCTAATTTTAGTCTTGAGTCGAGTGCTATATTATTCCCTGATGGCTCTCCTTTAACCTCACTGCTGCTCCTCGCGCACAGGAAGGCCTGGAATGCTTTTGTAGCATGTGAACATGCCGTATGATTGAGTTTCACACGTGTTGTGTGTGTGTGTGTGTGTGGATCGGGTGTGAGGTAAGAGCAGGACGAGATTCCATAATAACAATAATCCAGAGTTACATAAGCAGGAGGCTTTTGAGAACAGGGAGATGAATGCTTTCCATTGGGGTTCATCAGCCTCAGATTTCCAGAGACAGAGCTTGGCTAATGGCTTTGACGAATAGTTCAAGGATTCCATGAAGGGTTTTGGTTTGAGAGGTGGTTTTGGTCTCGACTAAGAGGCCTTAGTGTGAAGGTTCAGATAACTGGATTAAATGTTTTAAAGTAGGCTATGCACATTAAAGGAGAAGTTCAACCCCAAATCTATCCATCTATCTATCTATACTACTAGTACTAATTATATATATATATATATAGAATATGCTACTAAAAGTATAAAAATAATGAAAAACAAAGTAATATTACTATTGTAATATTTAACTAATATAATTAAGAAAAATATAAAATAATAATACTTTGTTGTTGTTATTAAATGAAAGTATACAAATATTGACAAAATAAATAATACTTTTGTAATTTTTAACTGTAAAATAAAACATTGAGTATTTAAGAAAAAACAAAAATAATAATAATTAATAATAATAAAAATAATTAATAGTAGGAATAGTAGTGGTAAATAAGTGTAATAATACTAAATAAAAACAAAATAAGTAATACTACTATTGTAGCAACAAAAATCAATAATAATAATAATAATAATAATAATAATAATAATAATTCTTCTTCTTATTATTATTATTTCTAAAAAGTGTAAAAATACTAAATGGCAAAATGTGTAATTTACAGTTGTTGTATTTAACAATAAAATAAAGCATTTATGAAATTGTTGTTATTGTTCTTAATAATATTTAAAAAACTAAGTAAAAACAAAAGTAATATTAATATTGTAATATTTAACTGTAAAATAAAAATATATTTTTGCTATAAAATTACAACACTAATATTTATAAAGCTGTCTTAATTTTCACACATTAAACTCTTTCATTTTTTTACAAGTTTGTGAAGATTGTTGGCACACGTTGCATTC
This sequence comes from allo-octoploid hybrid of Carassius auratus x Cyprinus carpio, assembly GCA_024542945.1. NCBI lineage: Eukaryota > Metazoa > Chordata > Actinopteri > Cypriniformes > allo-octoploid hybrid of Carassius auratus x Cyprinus carpio. The sequence continues at coordinate 1,001,988 of CM045026.1, read as the reverse complement.
TCAAATGCACATTAAAGCATTTTCTGTGAACCAAGATCCTGACAACACCGGCAGATTGTGAGTTTTATTCTGATTTAAAAGAGATGTTTTGCAGAATCCTGAAAGTTTGTACTGCAAGCTACATGATACAGTAGCTTTGTGTGAGGAACTGACTCACTGGCTCTCAAACCTTATTTGTGGTCACAAATGTTCAAACTTGGTACGAGCTCTAATTATATGCATGTGTGAATGAGGTTTGGGCTTTGAGTTTTGAGTTCCTCTCACAAAGCTATCGTATGACTCTTGAACAGTTGAATAGTCCTCTTTAATGGCGCTTTTTGGAGGTCTTGACTACATTAATCATCATCCACTTTACCATCTCCTGCTGTAGTTTCTTCAGGAATCCTTTCCCACTCAATATGAACCTTGCATGTCCTGCTCCAGTTGTGTCTGGGCCCAGGGTTTGGCGGTCTGTCCGGGCGTGTTGTCAGCTCGCTGGAGTTGGCGGATGGCGGTCGAGACTCGGAATACTTCCAGAGAAAGGTTACTGCGGCTTTCAGCATATGAAAGTCAACAAAAGCGCTGCGGCTTCGACTCGAGAGCGCGGGATGATTTGTGGCACTTTCTAACTTGTCATTTTTGGGAGCTAGAACATAGAGCTCAATTATTAAAGCGACATTCACAGGAACCACATGGACTATTTTCAGCTCTCCAGTTGCTCTGTAGTAAGTCTGGAGCACCAGAACAAACACACATTTAGTACAAAATAACAAATGCATCATGTCCTGATGAGGGTATTTACAATTATATTTTGAATGGAGTCCTTATTAAATGCCGTGTTTAAATATTTTGGTTTAATAACTAGTAATTGTGTGGCAAACTTGATGGCTGTTTGAATTAAAATCGACCACTGAATTCATTCGAAATGCACAAAAGCTAGATTCATAACAGAAAATTGGTTCGTCATTTCCAATGATGAATGCTTTTATTTGCCTTTAGCTCTTTGGCTGACTCTGAACTGCCCTGTGTTTCATTAAACAATACATAAATGATATAGACGTTGATTTTCAAGGCTGTCGGCCAATCTCTGACTCCTTATGTGGTCAAATCATCGCTGAAAACAAACTAAAGGAGAGTGTGTGACTGCTCACAGATGGGGTTTTAAAGTGAAAAGTGATGTGACATACAGCCAAGTATGGTGACCCATACTCAGAATTCGTGCTCTGCATTTAACCCATCCGAAGTGCACACACACACACCGTGAACACACACCCGGAGCAGTGGGTATCATTTATGCTGCGGCGCCCGGGGAGCAGTTGGGGGTTCAGTGCCTTGCTCAAGTGCACCTCAGTCATGGTATTGCCGGCCCGAGACTCAAACCCACAACCTTAGTCAGACTCTCTAACCATTAGGCCACGACTTCCCCAGGGAAGGCTGTTTATTCTGGATTCATGTTCAGGTGTTTATTGTGCACATGATTTGTGCAGTGTGATGAGTGGGGCGGGGCCGAGAGCCGTGGGAACGGAGTGAGGCCGGGAAATGAGCGACACCTGCTCCTCTTTTGTATCCTTCCTATCTCCTCCGTGCTTCACTCACCGGTCTCGAGTCCCACGGAGGAGATCGGAAGGATACAAAAGAGGAGCAGGTGTCGCTCATTTCCCAATCACTCCACCGGCCTCACTCCGTTCCCACGGCTCTCGGCCCCGCCCCACTCATCACATGCAGCAATCCTGATAAGATCCCATTTTCGTGCTCATATGGATGATACTGATTCATATTGACTAGTAATTTTATAGGCAGCTCAGTAAAAATGTCCAAAATGACACTAAACTGTAAAACTGACCCCTTTTTTCTTTGGAAGCCTGTTTCCACCACGAGATATAACATAATAAAGGTAATTATGCTTTGAGTTTATTGTTCAATTTTTGAGAATGGCGAATTAAAAAGTATTAAGTAATTAAATTAAATAACAAATTATAAATTACATAATTAAAAAAATATATAACTTCTGGTGGAAACTGGAAACCAACAAAAAAAATTGATTTGTGAGATGTAAACTCAGAATTACAAGATATAAATTCTGGGGGGAAAAACAGTCGGAGTTGCAAATCAAAAGTCAGAATTCTGAACTTATATCTTGCAGTTATGACTTTTTTTTTATATATATATATATATATATATATATATATATATATATATATATATATATATATATATATATATATATATATATATATATATATATATATATATAATATAAATATAAATAAAATAAATAAAACCAAAACAAAGCAAATGAAAATTCTTATATGCTACTAAATAAAAGTATAAAAATACTAAATGAAAAACAAAGTAATATTACTATTAATATTTAACTAATATAATAAATTAAGAAAAATATAAAATACTAATACTTTATTGTTGTTGTTATTAAATGAAAATATACAAATTAACAAAATAAAAAAAGTGTGTGTGTGTATATATATATATATATATATATATATATATATGTATATATGTGTGTGTATATATATATATGTATATATGTATGTATATATATGTATATGTATATATGTGTGTGTGTATATATATATATGTATATGTAACTGATGTATTTTTGTTTAGTAAATAGCAAAAGATCAGGTTTAACATGGTCCTGTCAGGTTTTATAGAGCTCAACTGTGGCCATCTGCCTTGTTTTTCCACTTTCTTTTTCTCTAAAGGGATTTCAAACTAACCAAAGTTGTGCTTTTTCCCAAAAGCATCGCAAGCCTTAGTAGATCATTGAAGCTATTGGCACTAATGTTTTCTGCTATCTGTTTAGTCTTACGATGCTTTTGGGAAACACAGCACTGGTCAGAGATGAATCACAGCATTAGAAACTTTGATTTGTGTTTGGTAATAAAGACCAAGACTGTTGTAAATTATTTTATGAGAGAAGAAACTACTCGCCCTAGAAGTATGAAAATATAAAACCACGGACTGTCATTATAAGCTGTGCATTTAACATTTTCATTGCAAAATATTCATATATGTAGCTCTTTTGGTGCATTTTCTGTTTGCATGGTAACAGCATGATTTTTCTGATTTGTGCATTTCTCTGCTGGAAAATGGATGGAGAAGTTATTCACAGAGAATTTAGCTATTAAACTAGCCTGGGTGCCAGCCCGAACCCCGGCCACAACATTTTTTGGACGGGAAGTTCGGTCTGGACTCGATCCATTGAGGAGTAATTATGCTCGGCTCCCAGAAGGGCGAGCCAATCAAATTGCCAGGGCGGGCTTTAATCGATGATGGACAGACTATCTGCGGTTATGTAACCACCCAAGTCATCAAAGAGCGCTTGGGTTGAATTGGTTTTCACCAACGATGACTGCAGCTGGAGAAGTAAGATGTTTAGATTCTGCTATCACGTCTGCAATAAAATAAATCGACAGCGCATTAATTTTAAAAGACGAACAAAGAACCGCAATCAAGGCATTTGTCGATGGGAAAGATGTGTTTGCCGTCCTTCCAACGGGATTCGGCAGAAGTTTAATTTATCAGCTGGCTCCGATGGTTTTTCAAGCCAACGTAATGGGTATCGTCGTGGATGAAGTTCATCTCATTTACAAATGGTAAGATTTAATCTGACTGTCTGACTTAGAAAGTAACTCATAACATAGTGACATGAAGCAAATGTTGTAAAAAATATATTGTACCTAACGTCACTTACTGCGTTGCTCTGATTGGTTGTAGGTCTATCCAATTGAGTGCAGAGGTTTTTTTTTTTACTGGTTCGGTTAAGACACGCCCCATAATTCAAGTGCAATGGAGCAGTATCAGACTCACATTCTCCCTAGAATATGAGTATGACGAAGTCAGGCTACTATTAAACGTTTTTAAAAAAAAATACAAGTCAATATGATGGATTTTTTTTTTCTTAGTCATTGCTTTTTAAGTATAATTGCGATTTAAATATTTTTTTTATTTTAGTTAGTTTAGGTAATTTTATATTTATTTTTGTATTTTTTTTTTTATACATTTTTATTTCAGTTTTTAGTTATTTTTGTACTTTAGTTTTAGTCAAGTTAAACTAGTTAACTATGATAACCCTGCTTCTGGATCCCACTTGCTCTGTTTTGCAAAAAATCTCTCTCACTCACTCACTCACTCACTCACTCACTCACTCACTCACTCACTCACTCTCTCTCTCTCACACACACACACACACACACACACACACACACACACACACACACACAGTGGAGAGATTGAGGTGAAGCAACATTTTTCAGTTTTACCCTCTGGTTTCAAAGGGAAAGTTCAGCTGTTCTGACCTCTGAATCACTCAGATATTCAGCCAAGATGAAAGAGGGCAGGAACGCTCCAGCTTGTGCTGCTAAAGGGACTGATTTCTGGCATTTCTAATCATTTGGAAGTGTGCAAACGCTTTGATCTGATATAAAAAAGCACATTTACAGGAAAACTCTACTCTAAATCATTCTCTTGAGTGTCGTCCAGCCCATAACACCAAACTAGGTTCTGACTGTCTTTAGGTAACATTTATGGCCTTGTAACATTTACTGCTTGGATTTATATCCAAAAAATTATCAGTTCTGATTTAATTCCCTGGATCTAAATATAAACGCTTTTTACAGGCTTTAACAGAGTCATTTTCCCTCAAAAACAAAGCACAACAGGAATGAGCTCTTTCATTCTGACCCTTAGCAACCTCTAAGGGATTCCCTAGCAACCATCCCGGGCGATTTCAAGCGACTATATGAAAGAGTCTTATAACAATGCTAAGAGTTTTTCATGATTGTCAATGGCAGTAAAATCTGAGCAGGATCCGCGCGACCGCAGCAAGATGAGCTTTAGGGTGAGCTGATCTGGTTTTAATCGTGAAATGAATGAAACTCGTCCATCATGTCACGCTGCCTCACTCTGCTCTCTGATTTACAGCTTTTGTGGATTTGTGTGCTGAAAAATGGCATGCGTTTGGATTCATTGCCAGGGAGGCCGGGTGAATGTGGTGTGGATGTAATCTGACTTTGGACAAGCTCTCATTCTCTGTTTGTATTTAGGTTGGTGAGAGACAAAAAAGAGTTACAAGTAAACAAGTAAAAGTTTTAGGAACAGTCATTTTTTTTATTATTTTTACTTTATTGTTTTAAATTGCTTCATTTTATTTTATTTTGTTGTTTATATTTTACATTTCAGTATTTATAATGAAAAATAAAACATATATATATATATATATATATATATATATATATATATATATATATATATATATATATATATATATATATATATATATATATATATATATATATATATATAATTAGTTTTATTTTAGTTTTTATTTTAGTTTTTGGTGACAGAAGAAAAAGAGTTACAAATAAGTGCAATTTTAGATTTTAGGAGGATAATTTTGTTTATATATTGCTGTCTTTTATTTAGTTTTGTTTATTAACATTTCATTCTTGATAATGAAAAATAAAACTACAAATTATTATTATTATTTTAATTTTTAGGAAAGACCGAAAGAAAGAAAGAAAGAAAGTAATTTACAGTTTCAGGAACAATAATGCTTATTAATTTATTTTATTTTATTGTTTTATATTGCTTTTATAAGACTTAGTTTTGTTTATATTCTATATATTTAATTATTTTATAATGAAATATAAAAACTATAAAATACATTTTTTTACTTTTTACTACTTTTTAAAATTGGTTTATTTATTTTATTATTTAAAATGTTCTTTTATTTATTTTTTTTTTAAAGTAAATTACAGTTTCAGGAAAAATAATGATTTTTTTTAACTTATTTTACTTTTGTTTTATATTGCTTTTTTTAAGTTTAGTTTTTATTGTATGTAAAATATTAGATTAATTAAATATATTCCTTTAATGTTTTTTATTTATTTTTTGATTTATTATATAGTTTTCTCATTTTCCCATTGAATGTTATCTATATTGTGACATGGCTTTGTCAGATTCAGTCTAACCATGTGTTATGTTGGACAAGTAACACTTTTTACTCTCATTTGCTGCTTGTTGAGTGTTCAGTTGGACCCTGTGGTTCTGTTTCATTTCTCCAGGGTCTTTAGAGACTTTCCTCATGAATTCGACACACATCCTGTTGACCCGTGATTAACAGAGGCCCTGCCATGATTACAGACACACAAGTGTTTGAAAACACAGCTGTGAGTTTTTCATGTGTTAAAACTAGAGAATTTTTTTGAAGATTGCAGTGTCTTTTCTTGCTCTCAACTTCAGTTTAGTGCTTTATTTGTGCAACAAAAGTTGTACACTTGCATTACCAATAGCAATAGTGCAGATGGAGTAAACGCGTAAAACAGAGTTTTAGGAACAGTCATTTTTTAAAAATATTCCTTGTTTTTTCATTTTTATATATTTATGTATTTTTATATTTATGTATTTCTATATATTTTTTTGTATATATATATATATATATATATATATATATATATATATATATATATATATATATATATATATATATATATATATATATATATATATAAATATAAAATATTGTTTTGGTTTAGTTTTATTTACTTAAGTTTTAAATGTTATTGTTTTATATTGCTTGTTTTTATTTAGTATTTTGTTATTTTAATTTTTTTTGTCATTTTATTTCCATACGTTGTATTTATTTTACATTTTCATTTCATTTTTCTTATGCCTTAATTTTATTTTTACTGTTTTATTTTGTTGTTTTATTTTTTCTTTATTTTAGTTTTTATACTTTGATATTTTGGTTTTATTTAATACTTTTGATATTTAATATTTTGATATTTTGGATATTTTAGTTTTATTTTGTTTTCATAGTTTATTTTTATATTATAGTTTATTTTTCTTTTTTATTACTTCAGTTTATTATAGTTTTAGCAATAATCAAAAAATGATCAATCAGCAAATTTAACAAAAGCAAACAAATGGTAACACTAATTTTATTGGTGTTTTTGCTATCTGATATGTCTTGGATATTACTTCTGATGCCATTAAATAAATGTGCTATTATGAATTGTCTATTAACAGTTGATAAAGAGAGCAACATTTAACTGTTCATGTGATCTCAACTTGCTCCATGTAAAAGTAAATCCACTTTTATCGTGCAACTCACAAACAGATTTTCCAGAAGAGCTGTTGGTTTATTTCTATGGCACCTCGCAGGTTTGCTGTATACGAGCGTTGTTTCAGTGTCAGGCGTGGAAATGAAAGCTCTCTGGCTTTCTCTCTTCTCCTCCAGCAACGGAATGTTGTTTTGTTTGCATTGCCATGGAAACGAGAGCATTAACACATTAACGAGAGCCTGCTTGTGTTTGAGTGAATGATACTGATGCTCCTGTGTTTGGATCCTTGAGGTTCGTCTGCAGCACATCTGGATGAAGAGCCTCATGCTAGGTGTCAGTTATTAGCTGTGACCTGAGACAAACGTGATGATGTGAAGCTTTAAATTAGTGGTTAATAATCACTATTATAGTGCTCATAATTACGGGTTTGTTGTAGACTTCAAATCTGTTTTAGTACATAAGTTTTGTTTATATTTTTGCTTTAGAGATATGTTTATTTTATAGAAGCCCGTTTCTGGTAAAAAAATAAATAAATGGTAATTGCTACATTTTATCTCACAGACGAAAGTCAGAATTGCGAGATATAAACTCAGAGTCCTGACTTTTTCTGACATCTTGCAATTCTGTCTTGTTTTTATTTTTTATTTATTTGTATTTTTTCCAACAATGGGTAAAAAAATCAAAAAGGTAGTTTTGTTTTTGTTTTCGCACTTGCAACTTTATATATCGCGATTTTGACCTTTTTTCTTAGAATTGTGAGAAAAAAAGTGTAGTTAAAAAGTAAAAAGTCGCAGTTAAATATTTTTTTTTTCATTGTTTTAGTTAGGAAGCAAGGTTATCTTAACCCTCTGGAGTCGATTAACGCGTATACGCGTTTTGGGGTATTTTCTCCTGATAACCCCGAAAAGAACTTAAATTACACTTTCAGTTTTGATCGTACAGAGAAGAGCAATACATCAATCGAATCTGTAAAGGGTCTACTTTTTTTTGTATACAGACATAATAACAACAAAACTTTGTGCACTTATAAAATAAAGATAACAAACAAGGAGTGCTGTCTGCAGCCTTTGTCTGCGCTGATCTTCAGTTACAAATGCGTCATTAAAATGAACTGTAACTCAGTGAATACTCAACGAAGAGACATGAGAGAGATATCTATAGAAAGCCTGACATGTCTACTTTTAAACTAAACGAGTGCTGCTGAAAACAAATATTCTGTGATAAAGTAATCCATATGAAAACAACCCGATGTCCGTTTTTCACGTCTTCCTTCATTATCTTCTAATGCGACCACGCCCCCGCGCCGAGCGCGCTTTTGAGATTCAAATGTTTCACTGAAGCGCGCGGCTTTTGAATACGCCCACACAACAGAAGACAACGCAGCGAGACTGTTCTTCAAGTTTTTATTATTTTACTGTTTGCTTCGCGATGAGAGGAATAAGACATAATTCACCCCAAAAAGATGTGATGTGGTTGAGGATTTGAGATTTGGATTTCCTCAGAAAAAAGAATGAAGCACTTTATTCAGCAGAGATCATAAACATGAGTAAGTCTCTTTTTATTTATTTATATACTTGTACTAGTTTTCACATAACGTGTAAACATTTTACTAGTTAGACTTTTTCCAAAGACTTTTTTCCAAACTATAATTCCTGACTAAATGTATAATCAAGTGAAATATATGAAGTTTCAATAACAATATACACTACTATACCATTCAAAAGCTTGATGTACATAATATAAATGTAACAATAAATGTAACTGTAACAAATGTAACAATCATTGCTATTCTTTCAATTTATCCCCCCTAAAAAACCTAAAAAAAATATTCTCAGCTCTTTTCAACATTAATAATAATAATAATAATAATAATAATAATAATGATAATGATAATAATAACAATAAATGTTTTTTTAGTAGAAAATAAGATTGTTAAAAGGATTTCTGAAGGATTGTGTGACTGGAGTAATGATGCAAAAAATTCAGTTTGAAAGTCAGCTTTGATTGTTCCTAATAAACTGTTTAACTGCACTCACAAGTGAATATTAAATTATGTTGTGGGATAATTAAATATATTCTAAATAAACTACAAACATAAAATTATATACAGTTATTTTGTCCTCACATTCTTTCTTGTAACTCATCCCTCTCAGTGACACAGCTGACTGAATGGCTCATTATGCAGCTCATTATGCAGGCCTTTGTCTTCTCAGGTGTGAATTCATGATAGTTGACGCCTACTCGCATATGACTTTTACCAACAAAAAGTGTCTTAGAAAATTTAAATCAATATATTGTTTTCTGTAAGTGAGTAAACAAGATGATTTTCACATCATTTAGAAAAAAAAAATTCTAGGCTACAAGCTCCAGTTCTCCAAATTCCTGGGAACCAATTTTCTATATGTGTTTTATTGCCTTATTCAAGTGATTTAACATTTTTAGTTTTTCACTAACCACGCATAACATTTTTTTTCTCAAAAACACAATCATGTACATACATGCTGCTCACATATTATTATAGCCCAGTTTGTGCTGATTACAGTGAGATTAGACTTTAGCCATTTAGATATTTATAAGAAACTGAAAAAAGCACAAATGTCAGGGCATGACAAAACTTCTCCAGGCCCCAAAAATACCCTTAGACTCCAGAGGGTTAAAGAGCAGGTCATATGGGTTTTTGAAAAATCTCTCTTTTGCAGTTTATAACGTAGCTATCCTTAAATGAAAACAATCTGCAAAGTTGTTAATCAAAACAGTGCATGATAAATAAAGATATTGTCTCTCAAAAGAGGGAGTCGACTCAGAGTCGCCTTTACGAGTCGTTACATTTTCAAATCTTTTGTCTGTAACCGGTGTACGTCACTGGGTACACATTTGCATAATCCCCGCCTGCCCGTGAAATACGAACAGAGTCTGATCTGCCCACAAACACTTTTGCTATTAGTGCGTTTACATCATGTTGAGAAGACGCGGTGTTCAAGGATACCACAGAAATACAATTCGAGCCTTTTGTTGTGTGCTTGTCATTTTATCAAGAACTGCTTCTCTAATCTGGTCTTTTATCTTCGTTGGCTTCTAATCTTCTTAATTTGGACTAACAAGCTCTCTGAACCACGACCTGTAAGTACGATTGATACGTTAGGTGTACATTTTCAGTTGAGTGCTCAAAATATAATTTTTTTGTGCCAATATGTGATGTATACCTAGTGCAGCTTTAGGTTTCCAGGTAAAGCACGATATTACTGTCTTACTGAAGTAGTTCTAAAAATTCGCAGTGAACCTAAGAATATGTCGATTATTGTAGACTGACGTTGTTCTAATTACTTTGTTTAATAATAAAGAATGTAGTGTAGCACACAGACTTTATAATAATTGTGAAACTGCTGTTTATTGTGCTGCACTGGCAGTTACAGGGTTAATGCGGGAGAGATGAGTGATTTCGGCTGGTGCTCCTGTGATACAACTGTTCTGCGTTCTGATTAAAAGTTAAGACCAAGCGTCTTTTGTCTGTCGTTCTTCAAACATTACAGTAGACATATTTTGGTATACAAACTGTATTGTTTCATCAGTTAGTCACGTTAGCACTCGGCTAACGTATCCACCTAGTGTTCACAGTTTAGCAGCTAAACTTTAGCTGTGGGCACGATTCGCTTGCATAAGTGTTTTTGTATTTTATGTCATTATAAGAACGGATTGACTATATTATTGTTTTATGTAAAGGTGCTTTGTCAATGGTAGCGCTGGCTAACTGGCTCAAGGACTCATCTCTGTGCCAATCACAACAGGTTTGGCCAGCTGACCAATCAGAGCAGAGTAGGCTTGAGGAAGGGAGGGGCTTGCTCCGAACTTGCTTGAAACGAATCATTTCCTAATCATTGGCAAATTACTCTAATATTAAATGTATATTCTGAGAAAATTACAATGTTTTCTGACCTTAGATGCATTTAAACCTGATGTAGGGGACTCCAATACAATATTGGGACACTTTAAAATACCATCTGACCTGCTCTTTAACTAAAACTAAAACCTTACAAATATTTTCATTACTTGAAATACTCTAACTAAAATAAAATTAAACATAAAAATTTAAATATAAAAATATAAACTTATTTCTATCAGTTATATATTAGTTTTATAGTTATATAATATTAAATGCATTTTACTCTTATCTTTGTATTTTATATACATTTTTATAAATATATCTTATATCTTGTTAAATAAATGTATTATCCATTATTATAATTTAATTTTATACTTGCATAAATGCACATTTTATATAATTTCATTCAGTATATCAGTATTCATGAATTTATTTATTTTCTGATAATAAAACAAACATTAACTGAAATAAAAAATTAAATATAAAAACTAAAATATATTTTAAAAAAAACTTGTTTAGCTAGTTGCAAAGGCTACTGTTAAAAATACAAATACTAATAAAATAATAAAAAAAATAACTATAGACCTAGACATTAAAAAAACAAAATCTAATAAAAACTACAAATAAATGACAAGGAAATGATTAAAACTAAAATTAAAATATAAACGTACAGAAAACTAATTTTTTAATAAAAACTATAACAGTGTCACAATGATACTAAAATAACACTGTCAGGAAGGACTCATGCTTTCGCTCTCAAGACAAATAATTCTGCACTTCTATGCATTTGTACTTTTATTGTGTAATATAGTCTGTGTGTGACATAACAGATGTATTTAAGGAACACAACATCTCCTCATCAAGATCCAGCAAAACACCTGGTTTGTCCCGAAACGCTTCAGGAATGTTTGACACGGATCGCACAGCGAGAGAAATCTCCCAGATCCATATAAGGCCTTTTAAAGAGACGTTAAAGCACCTTAACAAGCGCCGTGGCACCACGTCTGAAAAATGTGCCGTCCAGAAGCTCCTTCATTCATCCAGCCGCTCAGAACGAAGCACATCAGCATTTCAGTCGGCCCGCGTGAGGCCCTCTGGGAAAAAAACACTTCAGCTTTGCTTCAGAAGTCAGTGAACTTTACCCGATGAGTGTGGTCTCAGTACACTGACAGCAAAACCATGCAACTAATCGGCACGTTTTCAACTCTTGATAAAGATTAATGGAGGAAAAGCAGCCGTTCCACTACGTTTAACATTCAAATATTATCTTTCCACAGTTGAAAGAGGAATCTTAACCGGAGTTGTTGCTGTTTGCTAAGGCAAGTGTCTCTGTTCTTCACAAAATGTACAAATCGATGTCAAAGTTGAGTATTATTACCAGAAAAAACTGGCCTTGTGGTTTGAGGCGATTCAAGGCAGTCCAGCGCAGTTTAATGAGTTTTATAAGTCATTTAACGCAGCTGGCTGAAGGTTTGTGCTGATCGTATCTGTGCCGAACACACATGTAGATCCACACCGATCTGGTTTGCTGCACAAGCAGTCAGTGAATGCTGTATTTTTTATTTAGATCACTATTGTTAGTCGTATAAAGAGGAATGGAAACTCCCTTCGGCTTTGTTTTGACAACACCAGCATGCATCTGGACCGATGGTGGATTCACGGATGAGGTTTTGAGTAGATAATGATGATCTGTAGGTTTATCATCAGACATCTTTATGGGGAATTTCACCTAATTTAATTTCCGTTTGATTGCAGAGGCACACATGGAAGCGTTTGGCCGTCATCCACGTCCGAACTGAAATGAGTGTTGTCTTATTTTGTGTGGTTTATCATAACTCACGACCAGATCACAACTGTGTTTTTTTTTCTTTTTTCTTCATCAATTAAGTTGAACTGCTTCTCTGTAATTATTTGTATCATCACACTTATAATTGCAAGATATAAACTGACTTTAATTCATTCCTTGAATTTTTTTTTTCTTCCACTGAATAAAAAATGAAAAAAATAACTGACTTTCTTTCCTTACAAGTCTGAGTTTGGATCTTGCATTTGTGATTTTTTTTTTTTTTTTTTTTTTTTTTTTTTTTTTTTTGAATAAAGAGATTAAAAGTTGCAATTATTTTTTTTTTCTCTGAATTCTGAGTTTATATCTCAGAAAACTGAGTTTATATCTCTCAATTCTGACTTTTCTTCATCAGAAATACAAGAAAAAAGTCTGAATTGTGAGAGAAAAATCAAAATCACAGATTTCATATTATTTTCATTCTTTGATGCAGCAAAGTTATTTTAGTTAACTAAAACTAAAACAAAATATTTTCATTACTTGAAATAATGCAAACATTAAATAAAATAAAAAAAGAGCCAAATATTTGGAAAAATATAATGTTTATAATAAATGTATTATAATTTTATATACAATATAATAATAACAGTAATAATAATGATGATAAATGTTTGTGTGTGTGTATGTGTGTATATATATATATATATATAATTTGTATTTATTTTTTTCATTTGTTGGCTTAAAATGAATGTATAGACATGGAAATGTTCTCAGGTCACAAATCTAAACTCTGATTATATAGTGTATTAAAAAGCCCCAACTTGTTAAAGGTGCACTAAATGATGTTGATATTTGAAAGCACCAAAACAAACACCCCCAAAGCCTAACAGGACCTCGCTCCTATTTTGAATTTCCTATTCTTGTATTTTATTTCATCTAATTACAAAGGCAACATTTCTATCTTTCATGTCCGAACTGAAACTAATATGGTCTTTATTTTGTTTGGTTTAATATAACTCGTGTCCGGATTACTGCATGTGGTGTTTCTTTATTTCTTTATCAATTACTCTGAACTGCTTCTTGTAATTACTTGTACCACTATACTTATAATTTTTCTCCAGCGGTATACAGCGTTACTTGCGGTTCTCTCATTATAGCCTTCATTTCTGCCTCCTTTTTGGTTTAAATTGAGTTTTAGTGGCTTAGATGAAGTTGTAGATGAATGCCTTTAAATGTCACAACGGTCTGCTGGTTGCTGGGATTGCTCGGCTGTTTTGGGGATGTTGTGTCATTTTGCTGCCAGTCTGGTCCTCTGATAAGAGTGTGTGTGTGTGTGTTTGAGTGTGTAAGAGTGAGAGTGTGTGTGTGTGTGTGTGTGTGTGTGTGTGTGAGATGTGGCCCATGATACCCTCAGATGGCTATAAAAGGAGATGGGCTGCAGAGCTTTGGCTTCGTAGCGGAGCAACCGTTCATTAGCGTTTACTGTCAGGCGTTAAACCAGCATCTTCAGAACTGCCAAGAGGGCAAACAACTCATGCATTTGGCTTTCTAGAGCTGCTCATTTGCCAAACACATGTAATGAGGAGCGTTCAGCTTCACTTTATACCAAACAAAAAAGATTTGTCCTGTTTGTTTCGTAATAAGGTCAGCATGACATCAGAACAGACCCTGTTTACTTTTTTTGGTGCTCGGTGTGAATGGGAATCTGTGCACTTTATTCTCAATCTTTCATCAAATGTACTTCCCACTTTGCACAGCTGTCACACATTATTTGTTTTATCAATATGTAATAAAATCAAGACATAATAAAAAATTATCTGATCCTTGGCAGGTCTTAAAATTTGGAAAATAAAACTTCAGATGAGTAACATCACATTACGTATAACACTGTGTTATTATTTAATTAACAAAAGTTAGGCCAAAATGGAAAAACCGTGTGTGACACAGTCAGGACACTCTGTGATTCAGTTGCCTGAAGATCCACTTTTAGCAGCAATAACTTGAATTAATCATTTTCTGTATGATTTAATCAGTCTCTCACATCATTCTGGAGGAATTTCGTCCCACTCTTCTTTACAACATTGCTCCAGATGATGCAGAGCAGGGGATGCGAGGAACAGGATTAAGAACCGCTGCTTTAGAGCATTGATTTAGAAACTTGTGAATCCATTAGAATCATTAGAAGACAGAATCATGATTCATATATGATTAGATTTTTTTGTGCACCCCTAGTTTTGACGGCATGGCAACAACTCTTCCTCTTTTCTAAAGCAGCGCAATATGGCCCCGCCCCCCTTTGTTGCATGTTCCTGGGGGCGGGGTTTATGTACATTGCTGGGTTTGTGATGTCACCAACCTGGGAAGTAACTTGTAGTCTCTACCAGTCGTTTTTGTAGGCATTAAACTGCCATCATTTTAAGAGACAATATCTCTGATTGTATTGAACCTTCAGTGTCGTAACCTTCCAGATATTGTTTATGCTCAAACAGCAACATTACAAACTTACTAAAGTTAAAAAAGTGAAATCATAATCAGCCACCCCTTTAAGTGCAATATAATGTATAGTGTATATTTTTATACTATAATGTTATTTATACAGTATGCAATATATTTTATTAATAATATACATCTTATAAAAAATTGAAAATCTATTTAGTCTTGCCCTATATATTTATATTCATTATATATATTTAATTTTTATATATAATTTCAAAAGTATACATTGAATTTCTAATTTGAATTTGAATTTTATTATTTTTTTCCTCATAGAGTGTTTATAATATCTGCTCACATTATGCAAGTAAAATGACTTATTTCTCTTGGCTTAAGTGTGAAAATATGGATATGGAAAAGGTCCTCTGTTCACACATCATAACTCGGCATAGTCTGTTAAAAGCCCAAACTTGTTAATCTTTCATTTCGAAAATGTTTCTAGAAATATGACTAATGAAAACATTTGAAGGCAAGCTGTGAGGTGTTGTGTGATTTGGGTTGTCGTTCTCCTCTCCGGTGGGATTTGATCCTTGTTGCCTTCAGCTTTATGAGGCTGAGGTTTAGTTTATGATGTTAATAAAATCAAAGACTGCTGGGCCTGCTGCTAATGCTAAGCGTTTTTCACACACGTGTGTCTGTGCAGCTTCAGGAGGTGTTTAGTGTGTTCCTCAGCTGTGTTCCTGTGTTGTTGGGTCTCCTCGGGACATTACATGCACTTCAGGCTTTGAGGGTCAATTGCTGTCGTTGACCTAATGACTCTGATAAGTGTGTGTGACCCCGTCAGACTCCCAGAGGTGCTCTCTGAGATTTGGAGGCTGGAATGTGAAGTTGTGTGATGTCTAGTTTTGCAGTTCCTGCTGCTTGAATAATGCAGTGTAATGTAAATCACTTCTGAACTGAACATGTCAGTATGAGAGAATTTTACTTCTGTCACAGTCACACTTTGACTCAATTTGTCTTTTAAAGATGGAAAAATGGAAAATTTCACATAAATACACTTTTCCAAACAGTTAGATTGGTAAAATCCTGCCTTGTATGTAAAATAAATAAAAAAAATGCATTTAAAATATATTGAAAATCGTTCCCAAATTATAAAAAAGTAAATATTTTTATATTTATATCAATTTTATTTTTGTCATTTAAATTTGTGTATTTCTACATATTTCATGGGATTGTTCACCCACGTTTCATGATCCAGTCAATTCCTAATAAAATCAAGTTATTTATATTTAATCAGTTGTTTTATATTTTTCAAAGATAAACTTTAGAAACCTTCTGTAAATATTGCCCCCCCCCCATTTTGCTTTAATTATCTGTTTCTGGTCATAAAAATAGCCGTGCTTGCTCATGTGAAATGAAAATACAAACAAACATTTTTCCATCCAATTCTGAGTACATACATTTTACATTTTCGAGTATACTGTTTAAATCACACTTTCTCAATCACACTTTGACTCTTTTTGTCTTTTAAAGATAACAAAAATCACTATTAACTTTAAGGAAATTTCACATAAATATTTGTGTCCTCATGTTGCTCTAAACGCGTTTGACTCCAATCATGGGAGCAGGCAAAACTGATTGTTCTGACAGGCTGAAGTGCTTCTGTCATCATTCCCGCATCACTGTTGTTGTTGTAAAGGTTTGGTCGAGAGCAGAGCGGATGCTAATCTGACTCAGGAGGCGGGTAGTATGTTAGTTGAGTTAGTTGCCTAGCAGATGTGAAGTGAAGAGAAGCACAAGGTGCTGAATGACTGATATTCTTCATGCATTGTTGCGTGATGCCTCACATGCACACCTGTAAATGAGAAATGAGTGCTGCTTGTTCAGACACATCGAGAGCACACAGGCTCCATGCCAATAGGCTCAAGCTTGCCGCAAAGCATCGGCAAAAGTAATTACCATGAATGTGTCAGGGGAAAATAGTAAGGAGATGTTTGAATTAGGGCCTGAGTGTCTCGGGCCAGGGCTGCGCTAGGGCCTATATTAGAGGCCCATGCAGGGCTCTATAGTGTGGCCCAAATCACATTGTGGAAATACTGGGCACTATGATCATTCATGCATTCATTCTAGGGGTGGGCGATATGGCAAAAATATCATATCACAATTTTATTTTTTTTTAAATATCACGATTCATGATTTTTTCACGATTCTTTGTCATGTTGGTCTTACTATTTTGCAAGTTGTTTGAGCATTACAGCCAAACTAATTTCCCTTTTTAAAAGACAAATCATTTTAAGGTAACAAAATATAAAAAAGAATAATGCAAAATAATGACAGAAATTAAAGTTTAGGGTGAACTATCCCTTTAATGACAGTCGGCAGCATGTTTAGTTCTGTCCCTTTAAGAGCTGCATGCATCTAATTTACAGGCATGTATCTGACTCTCAACTGTTTACTTTCACTGTAGACATAATCAACTGAGTCTATATGTAAACCTTGTGTGTTTTGACAGTATTAACACAAATGCTAACTCAGTCCAATAATCAGGAGCTGTTTGACAGGGTTTTTAGTGCGCGTGCTTCCACTGTAGCCTACCCTCTTTGAGCTTGTAACACTCCAAAGAGAAAGGAAAACTTAAAATTGCATCATATGACCCTTTTAATTTTGCGTTCGCGCTGCCATTGACCTCAAGAGAGCAGCTGTCATCTGTCAAGAATGAAACCGCTTCACAGTCTTTTCAACCACACAGTATCATTATTTCTGTTACAAACATTCATATCACAGAAGTACTGGGATAAAACTTTATAGTTTAGAGGATGTGTACGGTAGCGATTAAAATAGAGTAAATCACCTTTTGAAAGTAATTTGACACTTCAAATGAAGATTTGTCGATTACATTATACCAGTAGGTGGTGAAAAGGGGCTGTTAAAATGTATTTGTCTTTGAATCATACAAGAGATTCGTTCAAGAACACTGATTCATCCAGTAATGAAACAAGTACATCTTGAGTGAGTCATGTAAATTACATGTGATTTTGTTTAGTTGTCTAATGCTCTTAAAGAGTCCAGTTTTTATGTAGCCTGTTTATTTTTGTTCACGGTATTCAGCAATACAATACAATAAATGGTTTGCAAAAAAGAACAAAACAAAAACACTGGATAAATGTTTGATATCATTATTTAATCACATTGGAATCGAAACTGGGAATCGAAAAGAATCGGAATTGATCAAATTCACACGATACCCAACCCTATGTGAGAGGAGTGAACAAGAGTGAGTGAGAGAGGGCACGCAGCAGTGTTGCCAGATCCAGCTATTATAAGCATTTTTGGACTCGTCTTTTACACTTAATTTGACACTTTAGTTAAGTTGCAGTTTAGTTTTATCATATCTTATTTATAATCATTTTGGTTTATTTTTTTATTTATTTTTAATTTGTTTTATAGCAATATCTGGCAACACTGCATCGCTGGCACTTAAACTGACAGTAATCAGAAAAGCCCATGGACAGGTTATTGCTGACAGGATGGCACATTCGGGAAGGGAACAGCAAAAAATATCATGATAATATCTGTCAGAAACATTATCAATGTTATCAAAAACAGTAGCATTAACACTAGTACACAGATCTGTAGAATAAGTAGGTTACAGAATGAAATGAAATAGCCTACACAAACACTAGCCATGAAGAAGTTTCTTCTATTTCATTCAGTATGGTAATTAAATTTTTTACAGTCATGCTAAAAACATTCATAAGAGCGCTAGACAAAGTTATCATCTATAGCAGTGGTTGTTAATGAAAACTATGAGTAATATGTATTGTTGCATGATCAATAAACAACTGATAAAATTATTCACCCCTAACCTATAGTGAAATATTAACAAATTTTGATGCAATAAATGTGGTTTAATTTGTGTTCATCCCTCCAAATCAGAGAAAACATCTTTCACAAACATCTACATCTCCGTCTCTTTTAAAGTGTTATATATAATGAGTTGTGTTTGTGTTCCCCATCCCTGACCTCACTAGTTTTCAAAGCCTGGTTATCTGATGATAGTTTGGTGAAATGATTTCAGGTGTTGAATGTGTCTAGCTGGAGTATGTGGTGACCCAGGTGTTCCCTGTGAACTCTGACCTCAGATCAGTTTAATGTGTGGAAGCGGAGGGCTTTAACGAATGGAGGAAGGGATGACGCACGTCTCTGGCTCTGTTTGTTGGGAAGGTCATGCTTTGATGCCAGCAGATGGATGTTTGAAACACTGTCACTAATGATTAGAGTTCAGATCCAGCTTAATTGATGTGATCAGCTTTTAATGAGGAAAGTGTGCTGTGAGTTTACAGCCTGGCGTAACCGCGTCTATCTCTCATGTTTTCCCTCATGGCAAAGTCCAGTGTGTTTGAGGTGTTTTTCTGTGATGGAACTTCCACTTTTTATGATCCAATTGATACCTGATTGATTTAAATGTAGTCCTTCCCTATATCTATATCTATTTATCTTTTTCAAAATTTTTAATTAATTATTTTATTTATTTTTGCTATGATGGAACGTCCCCTTTTCACAATTCAATACATTTCTAGTTGACAAAATCAAGTCCTGTCTTAAGTTTAATTTACATACATACATACATACATACATACATACATATATGTGTGTGTGTGTGTGTGTGTGTGTAAAAATACAAATAAATAAAAATTTATTTATTTATATTTTATTTATTTATTTATATTTATTTATTTATTTTTTAAGTTTTATGCATGTTTTTTTTTCTATGATAGAACTTGGAATTTCAAATTTTACAAGTCTAAATTTATTCATTTTTCATTTTACAAGTTTATTTTTATATTTGTTTATATTTAAAGATTTATTTTTTTAAGAAAGTTTTAAAGAAAAAAAATCTGTAATTTTTTTTTTTCTTATCTAATCTTTTTTTTCTCATATTGTGCTTCATTTAAATAACCTGTTTTTGCTGTGAAAATAGCCATGGTAGCTGGAGTGACATGAAATAAAAACAACATTTCTTGACTAGTTCAACATCTTGGTTATTTTTTCCTGTACAGTAGTTGCAGTGCATTCTGGGATGGTCTATAAAGAATACTTGCGCGGTCTTTAGTAATAAAGTCTTCATCTCTGAGAAGCTCCACAGAAGCTGTTTGGTTTCATTCTTCT
The DNA here is from genome assembly GCA_024542945.1 of allo-octoploid hybrid of Carassius auratus x Cyprinus carpio. NCBI lineage: Eukaryota > Metazoa > Chordata > Actinopteri > Cypriniformes > allo-octoploid hybrid of Carassius auratus x Cyprinus carpio. The sequence continues at coordinate 981,659 of CM045026.1, read as the reverse complement.
CTGTGTAAATCATCCGAGTAAAGACTTTCCTTCCCGCACTGTAGTTATCTGGTAAGGTATCGGGTTGTTTATTAGTCCAGACAAGATCTGAAGCCAGCACTAACAAGAGCGAGGCTGGTTTCTAATAGTCCATCAGGTCTGATCTGATAAGATGAACAGACTGCAGCGTCTCTGAGCTCCAGCAGCAGATTTATAGCTCTAATAAATCACGGGGCCTCCAGCTGGGCTGTTGTCTCCTGAAGCTAGTATTTCATCAGCGTCTCGCCTCGCTCCAGCATCAAAGCCCATGGATCAGCCAGTATTATTCACTGACTCACCTCAGTTTGGACCAGAGAGGTCAAAGGTCAGCCGAGTATCAGGCCTTCTTTGATCTTCAGCTTCTTTGTAGGGTTTGATTTCTGAAGACCGGATGTTTTTACTGTATCATCATCTGTTGAGCACAGATCGAGATTTTTTTTTTACATGTATGCCATTTTGACAGTACAGTACAGTAGGATGTGTTGTTATTGTTAACTTAAACTATTCTTTTTAAATAAAGCTGAATTAAAATGAAATACAAAAATGAAACTAAATTCGAAAAAAATTACAGCTAAATGGAAATATTTAAACATAGGAAGTGGAAACAGCTAATAAAAATGATAAAGCACGTAACAAAATAACCAAAACTTAAACTAAAATTAAAACGAAAACAAATTATAAAAATACATCAAAACGAGAATATTTATGAATACTATTTATTAAAAAAAAAAATTAAAAAAAAAACTTTTACAAATTATGCCCCGGGAATTAACAGAAACAAAATAAAACTGAAAAAATTTAGCTAAATGGAAATATATACAAAATATAACAAATATAATAAATATAACAAAAATAAGGACAATGACAAAGCACTTAACAGAATAACTGAAACTTAAATTAAAATATAAAAATATATCAAAATATTAGTAAATACTTAATTAAAATACTTGAAAAGACTTGGACTTAAACTTAAAAATGAAAAAGTATGTCATCAATTAACAGAAATAAATTAAGTTTATAGTAGTATAAATGATAGTTTTGCTAAAATTGAAAAAAAAAAAAATCACAGCTAAATATAAATATTTAAAAAAAAAAAACTAAAAATTTTAAATGAAAATATAAAAATATATCAAAATATTAGTAGACACTATAAAAATTGATTAAAATACTAAAAAAGACTTAGACTTTAAAAACTTGATGATGCCTTGGCAATTAACAGAACTAAAATAAGTTTTAGTTTTAATAAATTGAAAGTAATATAAAAAATAAACTTAAATTAAAAATGAAAACTGAAAATATTAAAATATTGAAACATTAATAAATACTATAATAGTGTATAAATAATATTAAAATAACATTGTGTCGATCATCAGTCTAATAAGGGTAATGCAACTCAGTTTAAGTAAAAAAGAGCATTCTGTTTAAATTTGTTAAAAGATTGATTATTAGAAAAGACTACTGCCTCTCTTTTTTATTCCAATTACAATTAAAGGTAACTAAAGCATTCAGAAAAGGACACCAAAACATCATAAATACGTTTGAAGTCTGTAACTCACTGGATTTGAGTGAGGAATCGAAGTCTTTAGTCATTGATATTTGCGCTAGCTCTGCTTGGTTGTTGTTTCTGAATGAAGCTGCTTCACAAAACCACTCTGAATGATTGACTGGTGATCGACTCACCGGAAGGGAATCTGTTGCACTCGAGTGTGATGTGTGTGATTTGTATTGTTGCATATGAAGACAGCAGCTGTCGTGTGTCACCGTGCGTCTCTGAACTGTGTGTGTGTTTGTGTTTGATGCAGCTGACAGACGGAGGAAAGGCAGCGAAAGCCAAGATCAGCGTCGGGGACGTTGTGCTGTCTATCGATGGCATCGCCACAGACGGAATGACACACCTGGAAGCCCAGAATAAAATCAAAGCCTGTACGGGAAACCTGAACCTCTCGCTGCTGAGGTGAAGCACACACACACACACACAAAAACACAATTTCTTCAATAGCTTGATGTTTCAGCTGTTTATGTCTCATGGCACCCAGAATTAGTTTGATTTGGACCTGCAGATATAAATATATTTTCCATTACATTTTTCCGGTTTACCTGACAAATAACATTAATCAATACAGGTATTGTCACCAATTTGTGATTAACACTGGAATATTCTTGTGCACACTAGTGGACAAAAATGTTTTTTAAAGGCTGCATTTATTTGTTCAAAAATGATTTGAATGATTTCTGAAGATCATGTGGCACTGAAGACTGGAGTAATGATGCTGAAAATACAGCTGCACATCACAAAAATAAATTACACTTTAACAGATATTCGCATAGATAACAGCTATTTTAAATTATAATAATATTTCAAATTTTTACTGTAATTGTGATTAAATAAATGCAGCCTTGGTGAGCAGAAGAGACTTCTTTCAAACACATTTAAAAAATCATAATTATTACAAACTTCCGAACATTAGTTTCCCCACAAACTGCATCTTCTCAGAGTTCCCGCAGGAAACTCACGGTTGTCCGGATGCGATCAGGGATTGTGTAAATATGACCGCAGATCCTCCAGAGCAGAAGAGCTGTTTGCTTATGGAGCTCTTGGCCGGGTTCGTCTCTCCAGGGTGTCTCTTCCCACGACGGGACACACAGGATCTAATGCGCTCAAGATGTTCGGATCTGCACATCAGCTCTGTTTCTTCAGAGGGTTGGAGCGAATGTCCTGGCCTCGGCCGAATCTTTAACTGTTCATCTATCATCACAGTTATTCTAAAAAGACAGTCTAAAATTACTTATTAGTAAAAGCATTTACTCACACGCATCTTATTCCAGAACTTTTTTAATCTTTAGATCATTTACATTCATGCATTCCGGCGGCAGGTGCTTTTATCCAAAGCGACTTGAGTTGCATTCAAAATATGCATTTTTATCAGTTCATGCACTCACTGTTCAGTTCATCAGTTCATTGCAAAATCTAAAATGAAAGTGAATGTAGAAGCAGTCAAGCTCCCAAAAGGTCAAAATCAGCCTCAAATTGTTATAAAAGTCAATGAGACCTGAAACTGTATGGTTACCAACTTTCTTCAAAATCAGTTTTTTTATGATCCACAAATTGTGTGGATTGAGAAGACTTGGAATATAGTCATGCAGACATTTTTTTATAATATTTTTATGACCATTTTTTTTTTTTTTTTTGTCATTTTTGGAGCTGGGCAGTCTCTGTTCCCATTTATTTTGATTGTTCAGGATCTCCGCCGGTCTTAAAAAAAGTCTTAATTCTGCCCTACACTTAAAAAGGTCTTAAATCAGAGCAGAACGTCTTAA